>UCOJ01000413.1:0-110391 GCA_900474305.1 Cecidostiba fungosa
GCGCGTAAATGCGCGATTCGGTACTTGAAGTCTCTGTAACTTTGTTTAAAATTATGATCGTCCAGCGAAACTTGCTGAGAGTCTTCTTCTTACGTCCAGGAAGTGACCCGACGCGAGAAAGTCGCGGCAAAAAATTTTTAAATAAACAATTACGCCTCTTAGTGGCAAAATGGCCCGAATATTCGGGTTTCGCTGCTCTATTTTCGAGAAACTTTTTATAAAATTATGGCTGCTGAGCGAAACTTGCTAGGAAGCTTCTTCTTACGCGTAGAAAGGCATACAACGTAAGAAAGTGCTGGCAGAAAAGTTATAAATAAACAAAGTCGCCCCCTTACTTGCAAAATGGCCCGAATATTCAGTTGCGCTGCGTTATTTTCGATAAACTTTTTATAAAATTATGTCTGCTGAGCGAAACTTGCTGGGAAGCTTCTTCTTATGCGTAGAAAGGCATCCACCGTGAGAAAGTGCTGGCAGAAAAGTTGTAAATAAACAATTTCGCCTCTTAGTTGCAAAATGGCGCGTAAATGCGCGTTTCGGTACTTGAAACCTCTGTAACTTTGTTTAAAATTATGATCGGCCAGCGAAACCTGCTGAGAGTCTTCTTCTTACGTCCAAGAAGTGACCCGGAGCGAGAAAGTCGCGGCAATAAAGTTTGAAATAAACAATTTCGCCTCTTAGTTGAAATTTGTTACATAATTAGTCGAAACTTGTTACTCGGGAGTTTTTGGTGTCTCTCAACACGAATATAGCGACGGCAACGGTCTCCGAAATACCTGGAGCCCAGGGTGGACAGTATCAACGTCATACTTCAATTTTTCAAAACATATTTTGAATCTAAACCTTTCATATAATGTTTATATAAATAATTAAGATTAACATATTTAAATTCAGGTAAAAATGATTAAATACTCAAGATAATTCCAGGAGACGACGTTGATACTGTCCACCCTGGACACCAGGTTCCTCGGAGACCGTCGCCGTCGCAAGATTCGTGTTCACCGACCCCAAAAACCCCTGAGTAACGAGTTTCGACTTTCTATGTCCGTAAAACTCTCGGAGACGACGTTCATACTGTCCACCCTGGGCAACAGGTACCTCGCAGACCGTCGCCGTTGCGATATTCGTATTCAGCGACCCCGAAAACCCCCAAGTAGCAAAACTGGTCTCATTTCCATCATCATTTACCGAGTTGAAAAATTGTTATTTAGTGTCTTTTCGAAATGCACGTTTGACGCTATAACACGAAAATCGTAGTTTTTAGGTCTACCACCAGGTGGCGGAGCCACAAAATTGTGAAACCTGCAATATAATTAACGTTTTGTAGTGCACTAATAGTAGCGAAGCGTTCACTAATTTCATAATTTTTTATAAATGCTGTTACGCTGTACTTCGCTATCATTGAAGGGAGCGTAATTTAATTGTTAAATGTTTTAGTGACTGGTATGGTTTTCTCGCTTTTATTTCATTTAGAATTTTATCATTTTTATCTAATTACTTTTCGTCAACTAATGTTTTAATGCGTTGAATAAAGAATTTATATGAGTCGTAGTAACATAATTTTAAGCGGGTTTACTTTTACTGTTTGATCAGATCACTCGTACTCGTTCATTATATTATTTTTATGGTGGCGAGCCATATCAACTCATATTAGCTTATGTTTTATTAAATTTTTTAAATTAAAATGGTTAAAATTAAGACTATACAAAAAGAAGACATTTGTAGGGCTATCCTACAAATTTATTCTAGATATTTTACGAATGTTAGTGATTTTATCAATTACATAAATGAAGAGACGTATAGACGACAAGTTTGGTTTCATATATGCAAAGAAATCTTACCTGATTCTAAAGATAGTACAATAATATCTTATCAAAAAAGATGTTACTTTAATTATCAATATAACAAAGAACAAATAAAAGACGAGGTGATAAATGCCGAACTCCCTAATAATATAAGTACTAGTTCAGTTACTTATGAACAGAATGCAGTAGATCCACCTACTATTGGTAGCTGCACTTCCTTGTCCTCTTCTTATGATACGAACGACATAAAAGAGGAGGTGATAAATACTGAACGCAGTACTTGTACAAGTAATGATTCAGTTACTTATGAAAACAATTCAGTGGATCAATCTACTATTGATAGCTTCAATTCATCGTCTTCTTTTTATGCTACACATTCGAATGGAACAGGCCCTAATAAAACAATTGTCAATAGTGATAATACTGACAACATTTACGAAGAAAATAACAATAATGTTAGTAGCGTCTTAAATGATTTTGAGCACGTCCATAATAACGAAGATACTGAACTCCATCATGATAAAACGTCTAATAATCAGAATTCTCACGACGTTGACAAAGAATCTAATAATAATAATAACTTTGAGTGTGCATACATAAGTGAAAAAAATAAAAACTTCCTGAATGAAACGTCCACTAATGATGATCAAGATGAGAGTGAAAATGATCCTCCTACAACTTCAATCCCAGTTTATCGAAGAGCTTCAAAATTAAGTTTCAGAAACACTAATTTTAAGCTAGAAGGACCTTCATTTATTGTTCCAGCTGAATTCTGGAAACAATATTTCCCTGAGAATAATAGGTATAGACTTAAGATTGGACATATTAGTCAGGGATATTGGACAGATGACTTCAACGATATTTTTGAGCAAAAATACCCTTACTGTGTTCTATCGTTTGAAGACAACAGAGTGTACGATAAAAAAAAAAAGGATAAAAACTATTTTTATGCAGCTGCAAAATGCAAACATTCTACTTGCACTGCGTATCAGTTCATTGCAAATGAACCAATAAAAAACAATGATATGACGTATAACGATGTACTTATTCGAACATTTATGGAAAAAGAAATTAACCATGATGTCAATGAGAACCATCGTCGATTTATTAAAGGCAAAAAGCGAGCCGAACTACGTCAGGAACTGAAAATGCATTCTTCGGCCTTCGTTAAATGGTCAAAAACGGCTACAGCAGACGAAAATGTTTTACAGAAAGGAAACTTGAATAATGTGCCAAGCGGAATGCTGCTTCAGAAAATTGATAGTGAGTCGAGATCAAAAAATGACTTGGACACCGACTATTACCATTTTATGGAAAAACTGCAAAAGCTGTACAGAGAATCTTACGGGACGAAAGTGAAGGGTTACATACAATTTAATTCCTACAATCCTCTGATGGTTTTTCTATTCACAGAAGAGCAGCTAAAGTTTTTAACTACCTTAAAAACAATCCGGTTGCATTTAGACGCTACTGGCAACGTAACAGCTCAACCAAAATATACTGATCATAATATGACAATTTACTACTATGCTTTATTTGTACCAGGAGAAAAAACCTTTAGTCCGCTGGAAGTTAGTGAAGCTATTATGTCAATCCATACGGAAACGGCTGTAACCTTCTTTTTACAGAGCTTTTTGGACAACTTCCGTTTAATCAGCACTAAGAAAATCCATAGCGTAGAAACAGATTTTAGTCTGGTACTTTTAGCATCATCAGTTTACACTTTTAATAAAGTAAATCTTTATGACTATATGAACATTATCTTTGAAGAAGTTGAACAACAAAAATCATTTCATAAAGATTTGACCATCGTACATGTTTGTTCATCACATCTCATAAAAACTGTAAGAAAAAAAATCATAGCTTGCTTCCCAGATAAAAAAACACAGAAAGTTGAACGTTATGTAGGCTCTATTATAGTAACTGAATTAATACACTCACAAAATTTTGAAGAATCTAAAATTCATTTTGAAAACTTAATAAAAGTTTATGGATTAAAGAATGAAAGTCTAGATCTTCAAAATTTGATTGGTGATATTGAGACAAAAGAAAGCATTACTACAGAAGATGAACTGAAAAATTTACCGGAAGATGATGAGAGCATTGTCAAAACAGAAGTAGAAAAGAGCAAAATGAAAAGTTCTTTATACTTCCAGAAATTTAATGCACTGTATGAGAATGTAGTAAAAAATACTTTGACAACCGCCATACCAAATAAATTTTATAGTAAAAAATTTATAGACTATATCATTGATTATTTAATGGTGTATTTTTCCGTGTGGTCGGCGGCAGGTATCGCCACAAGATTCGGTATTCTTAGAAACAGTAATGCTACAGCTGAAAATGGCTTCAAAATAATGAAACACCAGATTCTTGATAAAGAGGAAAAACTGATGATTCCGAGGTTCATTCAAACCAATGAAAAAATGATTCGAGGAAAGCTGGTTGAAAGAAGGAACCCACTGACTACCACTAGACAGAATAACAATAAACGTCCATCGCAGAGTACTGACAACGATATTAGTAACGTGAAAGAAAAAAAATCGACTAATGATAAAGGAGAGAAACCTCGCGTAGAGGAATGGAATAGAGGCTCCAAATTAAAAAGAGGTCCTAATCGATACTTTAAAAAAAGCAAATTAGTTTGCGAAGGAACATCTATTAATAATAATGATGATGTATATAAATCCATGAAAGATACTATCAAAAAAATAAAAATAGCTAACGATAAATCACAACAAAAATCAGTAGTTAATATAAAAAATATTGATGAGCAATCAGAGGAAAACATTTTAGACGGAGATCTAAATAATATGCAAGTTGATTCTGTAAAATGTACGGATGAAATTTTGCCTTTCATCGACGAGGAAAAATCGAAGACTGCAGAAAAAAACAAATCAGTCAAGGATTTAATTAAAGAAAAATACATTGATATTTCTGATTCAACAATTTTATTTTCAGCTGATAGCTCGTATCCTCCCGATTTCCCAAAAATCCATAACAACATCAATGGGTTTATTATTGATGAATTTAGTTTTCGTACTTTGAACCCATACAAAAGTATTGCGCAGTATCTTGATGATGGGGTCGTAAATGGTTTTTTTAGTTTATTACCTAATATTGCTCGAAACCATGGATTATCATTAATATGTTTCGATAGCTTATTCTATGACAAAATTTTGCGAACTGGATATATAAGCGAAGGGTTTAAAAAATGGAGTAAACTCCAGAACCTCGAAAGTAAAAATATTTGGCTGATTCCAGTAAACTACATATCGCCCAAGCATTGGACATTGCTGGTCGTAATGAAAAATGAAAAAATCATGGTTTTCTTTGATTCCCTTCATAGATTACCATTACCCAAGGTTATTAATGCAATGTGCGACTTTATTGACAGCCTCGATAAAGAATTGGTAACGTGGAGTCAGTGGACTCTATATGCTCCTACTGATATTCCTCGTCAAATTAACGAAGAAGGCGAAATAAGTGGTAACTGTGGAGTTCATATTTGCTCTTGGGCATTAACGATAGCAACTTGCTCAGATATATCTTTTGATGAAAAAGATATGAATGCGGCGCGAATAGCCATAGCTAATATTCTATTGTATGCACCGAAAAACAATATTCAAAAAAGAAAAAATGAAAAAAGCCGCAGGCCGTTACTTGAGGACAACAACAAATTTGAAAATGCGGTTCTGTCAAACGATTTAGAACAAATTAAAATTCTGCGCACACCGCCACTTGACTTCGAGACTACTCTCGATTTTTGCTCCGTTCTTCATTTACTAGCACCAGATAGTTATGCATCAAACCTCCGAAGTTTTAAATCCACGACTTTTAAAAGATAATTTATCATTTCATAGGAACAGTAGGTATTTAAATTATTTAAAAATAATTTAGCTTATTTAAAGATTTCAATCTTATATTATACAGTTGTATACAACTGTAATTGTTGTAAGGGTCGAGAGGTTGTAATTAAATACAACTAATGTACGCATTGAAAAAAAAGAACAAAAGCAAACCAATAACATTGAGGCACATGACTTCATAATTGGTTAGCAAATAGAATTTTTCAATTTCATTGATTATAATGTTTATAATAATAATGCATTTTCTTAACATAAGAGGTCATATCAAAATTTTTCAAAATTACTAAAAAAAACAAACTATTTTCTTGATCACAAAAATCAAACACATACCGACAGACATACACACATGAACACACGAAAACACGCACATAAAAAAACAGGGACACACACAATTACACACAAAAGGGATCAAATCCTCACCACGTCCACGTCGTTGATCCTGGGGTAAGCTGAGAGTGGGGTTTATTACCGAAACGCGCATATACGCGCCATTTTGCAACTAAGAGGCGCAACTTAATTATAAATAACGCAGTGAAACTGAATGTTCGGGCCATTTTGCAAGTAAGGGGGCGACTTTGTTTATTTATAACTTTTCTGCCAGCACTTTCTCACGGTGGATGCCTTTCTACGCGTAAGAAGAAGCTCCCCAGCAAGTTTCGCTAAGCAGACATAATTTTATAAAAAGTTTCTCGAAAATAAAGCAGCGAAACCCGAATATTCGGGCCATTTTGCAACTAAGAGGCGAAATTGTTTATTTAAAACTTTTTTGCCGCGACTTTCTCGCTTCGGGTCACTTCTTGGACGTAAGAAGAAGACTCTCAGCAAGTTTCGCTGGACGATCATAATTTTAAACAAAGTTACAGAGATTTCAAGTACCGAAACGCGCATATACGCGTCATTTTGCAACTAAGACGCGAAATTGTTTATTTAAAACTTTTCTGCCGTGAATTTCTCGCTGTTATGTCGTTCTTCTTTACATGAACAACAATTTCTCACAGTTTGGCTCTCCAAGCATAATTTTATAGAAAGTTATACGTATATAGAAATATTTAATCGTTTAAATAGTTTTTTTTTGTAATTACAACTTTTAACAATTTATACAATATTTATTTAATGCTATTTGAAATTAAAGGATTGCTACGATCTATTATTATCGCTTTGGAGTAAATCGCATGCCTTTGAGCAAGCCTAATGCTTTTTTTGTTTCTGCCGCAGCGCGCGTACTGGTGTAGTATTCGGGTATCAGTTATAAATATTCATACATTATTAAACTAATATTATAGATGAAGAGAATATTTTATTTTTAATTTGAATGCTGTAAGGTAGTAAGATGAACATTTCAATGACAAATATATATAACGTTTATTTTACTGCGTGCGATAGTAAAAGTCAGCGCAGATCATAAATAAACATCGGGACTTGGGAAAATGGAAAGTTTTAATCTTTTGCTGTACAAACATAATCTTGAAGTAATTAGAATTTTTACGAGCTATGAAATAAATATGCAGACCTCATTATTGTGCCACCTGTATCGATAAGTACACTGATTTAAAAAAAGTTAATCTTGCTTTCACAGATTATTATTGTTAAAAACTTACATTCAAATCTACTTCATATAATGTCGAGCGTAAAAATTACTTGTCAACAGGAGATGGTTGTGGAATATATCAAAGCAATTATTCACTAGTGCGACTTCAAAATATATAGCAATGAATCGAATCCAAACTTTTCCACATTTTGTTTAAACACGATCAGATCAACACCTGGTATAATAGTTTAACGAAATCAGAGTGAGCGTCTCTGAAGATGATTGTTTGAATAGTGTCCGTGTTGATCCAGAACAAACTTGCTTTACTTGAACAAAATTCCCGATTTGCATTTCAAATTTGTTTTTAGTTCAAAAGACTTCATACTCACCGATGCCCTCGAAAAAATATATTTCTAAGAAGCACACAAAATAAATCACACGAGGCTCTCGACTGCGTCCGCGCCAACCGACTACAACCCGAGAGAGAAGTCACTCTCTTTCTCTTCATACGAAACACCCAGCAATAATCAGCCACCTCCTATAATAGCTACACCTCCTCCTGTTCTCCACATTATTATGCAATTCCAGTAATCCACGCTAGTATAGAGAAGCAGCAGAAAAACACTCGCATGTCAATCATTTCGAGAAACGACGCACTGCACGAGAAAGAACTACCGGCGTGTAGGTATATACTTACACTATTGTCATTCCAGTCACGTACGGCCTGTTTCGCTCGTTTTCTCGTCGTGTTATTTCAATTCGCTACCGGTCTCGCTTTGTTTAACAAACAAAAGGAGAGAAGATCTCGTGCACGATAAGCTCGATAGTTGGCGCCGAATCGGCCGCGATTTTTCGACTGCGAGGATAGAGTTTAAGAGAGAGAGAGATAGGTACGTGCGTTTACGCGGTCAAGGAGAGTTGTGTGTCCGAGGCTTTGGTAGGAGGTGTACCTGTGAGGCACTTTGCTACGGCCGTTAAACTTTCTATCGGTGCAGTGATCCTTTTTGCCTGACACGCTTATATGATGTGTATATTGAATGCAGACGTGTATGCTTGAGATGTGCGATAATGATAGTGATTGACGACGACGTGGAGAGAACGAGAGCGAGTATTGCGAGAGTCTTATTGCGTTACTGACGTTTCAAGTCAAGCGTTGAATGTATTTTTGAATTATGAAAATTCAAATGTTGCGAGTTATCATAATAATAGGACGGTGTTGGAAGAATAAGCGTGCATACGACCTCCGGCTAACGGATTTGACACGCGAAATTCGAGGAATGATCCTGTGCGGTAAAAATAAAAACCTGTGCAACAGGATTTTGCTCGGTGAACTTTGTTAACCGGGGTATAATTATATGAAGAGTGATTTTATTCAAACTGAGCTATTTACAGCCCGGAGGTTACGCGCAGTTCGCTCGTGTGAAAGTTAGTGAAGTACTGCGATAATAAATATTAAAATTAATTTTATATCATTTATACAAACAGTATATACTGTGCAATTTATTTACACAAATTACGTTTAGAATTATTGGATTTACAACTTATCTATATATCTACAATATTATCATACAACCACGACAATTTTACCAAAATCTACATCACCGTCCAAATAAAAAGTCCCTTCTGTAACCTGGACAGTCCCTCTCGTCGCTTCTGTCCAGGCAATCGTTAACCCCGTCGCAGAGTTGACTTTTAGGGATACATCGTCCGTTTTTGCAAGTAAACTCCCAGTCGGACTCGCAGACGTGTACCTGGTGTGATGGCTTCGACTTGACCTCACTTACACAGACTTGCGATTGATCGAGCTTTTGACCCTCTGAACAGGCGCAGACGCGCATCAGACTGTTCTGCTGATTAGTGGTTTGATTTTGACTCGATGGTACGCCGAAACAGAAATTAGTGCAGTTGCCGTTGTAATTCAAGCAGGGATGTCGCGGGTGCTGTAGCTGTTCTTGTAGAGTGAGTGGAATCTGCGAAGAAAATTACATTATGCTTTAAAGACGTTTACATATAATTTTAAATAAAGTAGGATAAACTTCTCACTTGAGGAGCAAAAACAGCCAAGGCGTAGAACCCCTGTCTGTCAGGCGAACTTGACACCTCCGCGAGCTGCTTCCCGGTGGTCTTGTTAACCCGGACTAGCCTCTCGTAATTGTCGCACACCACGTAGATCCAGTCGTCCTTAATCGCGAAAGCTCCACCTCCGACGCAGTTGCGCAACAACGGCGCCTCGACGCTCTTTTCGTCCCAGCCTTCGAGGTCCGAGTTGTGGATCCTGATTTCTTCGGGCTTGTCCGAATCGGTTTGCAGCCAGTAAAACCGGTTAGCCGAACGATCTAGCAGTATACCGAGAACCTTGTGAGCTAGCGGTGTGTGTATAGTTGCTGGAATTCACGTGTCGTTATAATTTGGAAAAAGTGTAATTCTTGCAGAAAGAAAAGCTTACTCAGTTTCGTGCCATCGGCGTTGATCCGCTTGATCTTGTCATCGTCGAAGAAGTAGACTTGTCCTTTCTGGGGATACGTCAACACGAATCTCGGTCCGGTCAAACTGTCCAGCAGACACTTGTGGTTTGTAAAGTTTCTGAGGCTCACGACGCACAGATTACCCGCTACGAAATCGGTGTAGTACAGATTCTGACCAAGCCAGTCCACTGCTATACTCGCCAAACCCTCGTAACTGGTTATCTCCTCTCGTATGCCTGTCTGAATAATACGACATCGTAAAATAATTTATTAAGATATATATCATCACTAAAAAATCCTACCTTGATGTCACTTGCATAAATCTTCTTCAAATTGGCATCAGCAAAATAGACCTTCCGTCTTGCATAATCAAAGTCGATACTCAGCGCATGACTGCGTCTAGCAGCAACTGTTAGGACAACCGGCGACGAGGATCCGATTACGGGTTCAAGCTCTCGACCTTTTATCACTTCCTTTTGTGAATACAGCAGAAACTCGTCGAGCCTCTGACAGTTGCTGCCATCGGATTTCAAGATTTGATTTACCGGACAGACGCAGATTCTTCGTTCGGTTCGAGAATTCAGAAGACACATGTGTTGACAATTTGCGACTTTGCAAGGAACGGCGTCCACGTCTTCTATGGGTCGGAGGATCCGGAGGCTAGAACCGACGAAATTGTCGAGGACCTTTTCAGCTGGTGAGTTGTGCACTGGTAAGAGAAGCTCAATGGTTTAATTTGTTCTCGAAACTAGTATAAAACATGTTTTATAATAGAGAATACGATAAGTCGGTACGTACCGGTAACATCGATACGCCACACGCTTTTCGAATTCTTTTCCAGATAGTAGAGGTGACGGTCGAAGAAGCTTAGGCTCGTCAAAATCTCGTGATCATGTGCTCGATGGTGAATCCTCTGAGAATCCCCGATATAGCTCGAGCTCTCGATGATCTTAAGATCGCTGTCCCACCAATATATCACCTTAGTGGTATAATCGATGGTCAGACTGGAGATTGCCGATTCGATACTCTTACGGATTATCGGCATGCTCAAACTGCCGTCCATGTTCATTCGCGTGATCTGAAAGATTTGATTGTTTAGTACAAGCAAAAGTTCGTTGTATCTTATAAAAACACTCACCCGATCGTTGTCAACGACAAACATGAGTCCCGCATGAGGATCCAATGCAATACCGATCGGTCTGTCCAGACCGGTAGCAACAACTATAGCACTTCTATCCGCATTCTCGAGATCGTAGACTTCGACTTTGCGACCCAGAACATCTACAACGTAGAGCACGTCTCCGATGAAATCTACTGCTAGGGCTACAGGTTCCCATTCTGCGCCGATTTTCTCGGCAACCGTCCGAATCGGTTGGCCATCGTCATCGAGACTTCTGGACTGAACTCGTGGAGTCGTACCGTCGATCCAGAAGACGAGGTTTCTTGACCGCTGGTAATCGATGTCAATAATTTTGGCATTGTCAGGAAGATCGGTATGAAGAAATGTTTGAGATGTTGTGTCTTGAGGTTTGACGCGGAAGAGAGCTGTATCGTTGGCGATTAGTAACTCGAATTCCGACTGATCTTCTAATACTGTAATCAAATGTGGGATTTTTTTACTGAATTTTTAGTAGATGGTTATTGAGAATTCAATGGAATTTTTTCAAACTTAGAAGGTAAATTCCTATATAGCATTGAAATGAATAAAATTATTGAATAGTTACCGGTTGGATTGACGAAACACGACAGCGATAACAACATCAACGCGAACAGCACGTTTCTGATGCTTCCTCTTCCCGTCATGTTTCTATTAGGTATACTCTTCTCAGCACTTTGAATTCCTGATGAATAATAAGCATTAAAATTCACGCACAATGCAAATTATTTTGTCATGTAAATTGAAGCTTAAAATTATTTTTTAAAGATCTGAACACGTATATAAGTATAATAAAAAGAAATTAATAAACAATAAATAATTTTTTTCACAATAAAAAATCAAACTTTGAAATGAATCACTAACGTGGAGCGAAGCGATGTCACGAAGCAAAGGCGACTGAGTCCGAAAAAGCGCGATTCGGCCTCGTGAAATTTCATCCATTTTTATCAAAGATAGCAATAATCCATTGCGAAAGTGACCTACAATCTTTTTCTTGCGTAATTTCATCTTCCTCGTGTTTATTATCAAATGAGTATATAATAAGCTAAGTACATATTATCGCACGATGTGATTCTCGCAGATTTAGTGTATTATATATAGATATATACACACGTTCAAACTGAGATTTAACGTATGGTTGGGTCTATAACATCTTGCACGAGAACGCGATGGACCTATGGAAGTAGGTCATTTTTTGGCCAAACTTGTTTTGATGTGTGAAGCAGGAAAACTGAATCCTATAGAGAGATAAATCTTATAATTTTTTATTTCTTTTGATTTAAATACGAGAAAATACGAATAAGTCTCGATTAACGTAATATACCGCACACGTGACTAGAGAATGTTACAAATTTTAATTTTAAATAAGTTAACAATCTAATCTTACTTGGGTGACTTTCCTGATTGATTGCCACATAAATTCATTCAGATTTTTTTAAGCTGATGAATCATAATTTTTTCTGTAAAGATATTTAAAAAATGGTCCCATTGATCCCATGAATTGAATTTCCCGCCGGTGAAGTCGATTAGCAGACGACTTTGGCAAGTGCGCGCGGATCCATTATTGCAATACATAACCTTTAGAACGAAGTAGTTATTAGAAGTCAGCTAAGTGAGTTAAGATGATTGATGAACGAAATTTTAGATCCTCCTATTATGAAAAGGTACAATTCTTTTATCACCCATATTAAATTTTTTGTATTTAATTTATCGATCAAAATTTTCTTTATTCTTATATACGTCATATAAAATTTCGTTCGTATACTAAATTTCCATCTATGTGTGAAGGTGGGGTTCAGGAGTGTCGAAGAGAAAAAATCTCTGGAAATGCTTCTTCGAGATCGACCATTTGATAAAGCTAAGCTGAAACAGTTCTGCCTGCGATTCACAGTGCCAGCAATATACAGAAATTTACTATGGAAAATCTTGCTTGGTGTTATACCTGTATACGAAGAAAGTCATGCTTTTGTCATGGCACAGCGAACTGCAGAATTTAAGGATTTGAGAAAAGCTCTGAAAGATGCTAAAATTACTGATGACAGTACGCAACCCCATCAGATGTTTCTCATGATGTGGCTTTTGAGAACTAGGAGGGCCAAGATAGATATCAGCTCGCAATTAGAAACTCAATTATTAAGGTAGAGTCTTTACTGATTATATCTTTGATCCATTCATTTTGAGACTAGGGTCTTATAGAGAATATATAATTGACTTTAGAGCAATGAGTAAAATGGCTGAGAGCCTTTGGAACATAAGCGATGCTGACCATGAACAAGACAAACTTGTTGACGTGTATTGGATCCTTGGTGGGTTCCTAGATCAGGTACAGAAATTTAGCACAGAAGTTGGACGATTGCAAGAGTGTACCTGTTCAATGCTAGAGAGAGAAGACAAGGAACTCTATAATCATTTGATAAATATAGAATCTCTTCAGACTTTGCCTTTTGAGCTATGGTTTCACTCATGTTTTGCTGGCACCATAAGCGATGGATCAATAACTAAGTATGTAATTGTAGATCTTAAAAGTATTGAAAAATAGCTAATCGTATCACTAAATTGACTTTTTCTTTCAAATGCAGGATTTGGGATAAAATAGCTGTAGGAGCTTACAGAATCTTAATTTTTGTGGCAATTGTCATGTTGACTACAATAAGACGTTGTATCTTAAGGTGTGAGACCTTAGATAAAGTATTGGAAGCTGTTAATAACGTGAGTATTTTATTTCCAAATATGAATCATTGATTTGGAGATTAAAAATGACACGAAATTACATTACTTTGATAAAACGTTCGATATTACAGATAACCGAGGAAATTTCGGAAGTCATTGTAAACAAAGCGATAGAAGGCTGGCAGCAAAGTGGTTCAGCTATGTTAACATCGCAGAATCCAACGCCTCATACGCAAAACGCGTGAAAAGATGCCTTCAAGTTGCTGTGATAATTTTCTGAACTATCTTGTACATAGTTTTATTAATCTAATATACACACAATATTTTGTTTCATTTAGAATTGCGTGTTGACCTTTGAGATCGTAAAACATTAGCAAGCGCTCTAATGTAGGATTAGACTATTTTATACAAGAAACGCGATCATGAATATCAAGTTTATTCGTTAGTAGTATATTGAATATTGTACTAAGTTGTTCTCATTCGGAAATAAAAATTATTTAATTTTTTACATCGTATATTATGCGAATTTGTGAAAAGGAGCAAGGAATAAAAGCATCGAGATGTCTTTATCTTAAAAATAATCGATTTTTATTTAATGCATCCATCATCTCATACATTTACATTGTACAACCCAACACAGGGAGTCGAGCCTCTGTCCATATTCGTCGAGTGTCTCTTGTGTTCTTAATGTCTCACCGCACTCTGGTCTTTTTTATGATACAACCGTCCCACATGTATTATACTGCATACAAATATAAATTACTCGATAGTCTCCTAAGAGTAAATGACACAAAACGAAGTCGCACGAATATACGTTCACTCTGCAGTTCGCGCACTTAATCGCCTCGCATCTACCTTACGAAATCATAAGGGAACGAATTACAATCTTTGGCTTCCTCCGGAGATCCTTTAACGCATGCTTATTTTTCCCTACTCTTCGAGCTTCGCTCGCTACGACACTACCACCACCTTCTCGTCCCTTAAAATCAATCGTCTATATGAATGTAAATGTCTGCGTTCGTTCGGTTATTACAACTTGAATTCGTAGTTCATTATGCGTATGCGTTTTTTTTTTATTACAAAAAAGAAAATCAGAGATCGGTATATAGGTACAGGCGCGTACATACTTTCTGGTGTCAAGTTCGTCAACGCTTACGACCGAGTCTCGCATATACCCGACGACTCGTGCGATTTCTTGCTATTTCAGCGCGCACGAGTCTTTTGACACAACAGAGAGATAGAGAGATAGACAGAGGTGCGTGTGTACAACAGAGAACGCTAACGAAGTGAGGAATTAGAATAGGCGTACATGACATCGCTTTGGCAATGCGAAAATTAGTCGAGCTTTATATACATCGCATGGCTGTCTCCTCGATATTATGTGTATATATGTTTCGAGGAGGAGAACGAATACGATCGCGCGGTTTTTGTACTCTCGGAATTTTTAGTTTCGAGGTATGATTAACCGTGGGAAAAATCGAGGAAGGTTCGATGCGAGATCTCGAGAAAGAGTGTGTGTGTGTAAGTAAAGAAATTGCTTCGAAACTTCTATTCGACCTATAATAGAGAAGAATACAAAATTTCGTTGTTACACAAGTTATCCGTTGAATATCTTTTAAAATTTTGTCGAGATCTTGATTACTTTTACAGATTTCGTGAAAATTCCAAAAGTTTGTAGTTAAATTATAATATTAGAGCGTTGTGAAAGAATTGAGTACTCTTATTTCCAACGTTTATTGTATTGTTTCATTAATTTTTAAATGATTCGATAATCTTGTTATTATAACAATATTGTTTGAATAAATGGTTCGTGTCAAATCGAAGTTTTGAAGTATCGAAAAGTGGCGTACATTCATTCGCAACAAACAAAAAACTGCGAAAATGTTTTCGACAAAATTGTGCAGATCTTTCGCGTTATAGTAGAATGAAAAAACGCTCGCGCAGAAGTACAATAATTTCGCTCGCTAACTTATCAAGAAAATCGTACACAAACAAGTGTATGCACAGGTGTAGGCGCGATACATGTCATTTGTATGCTTTATTGCTCCGACTAAAAATGGACACTCGGCTAAAGACATCAAACGGACGTCGCACGCCCATAACAAATACGCCTCCGTATATATGTATACTTCGATCATTACTCGTTTTATGTTTTTTTTTCATAATTTTTTTTTTTAATAATTAGTTTTGCTTTTCTAAAAAGAAGTAACGCACTCTCTTACGTAAGTCGTACCTTAATACAGCCTCTGTAGTGCGAAAAGTATCGCGTAGAAAAGAAAGAAGAGGACAGGAATACATGTACACTATTTATACAGTCTCGCGGGCAGCATGAAAGACCTGCCGTCGTCGAGCTCGACGAGGCTGTTCGTCGAAACGAGAAAAATGAGAATTCTATACAAAAGGAAAATCGAAAGTAAGCTTCATTAAATCTAATCTTAACGAATTCCAAAGCTTGATTGGAATATATTTTATAAATTGGATAACTAAATTTTTTTTATTCATAATCTTATTTATTTTTTTTTATTTTTTTATGTTTCAACCGTAACTTATAGAATTATACTTCTTTACTGACTCGTGGTCCGTGGATTTTCGCGACGAGGCGCACCGAATGTTCGTCGTAAAAGTAAATGCAAACATCAAAGCAACGCTGACAGAAACTCGGATTCCTCCAGGAAATTATCACCACGACGTAGGAAAGGAAAGCAATCGCGATGTCGACGCGGAAATCAACGGACCACTCGAGAATGCTTCGTAACGCATGTCTTAATAAAAGGAAACCAAAATCGAATCACTGACTGGCGAAACAACGGGCAACTTCAATAAAACGCCTTTTCGTCTGCGCCAACGAAGCACGAGAGAGAGAGAGAGAGAAAATATCTTTAATAATAAAGTCCTATAACGGATCGTCGTCGGGAGGTGGAGGAAGAAAACCGTGCGTGCCTAAGAAAAAAAAAGAATACTGGTCGCAAAACTCTCCTCTACTGCCTCGGCGCCTTTTGTGCTCTCGGCAAGCTTATTAAAATAGTTTATTTTACTTTTTATCACTCGAGTGTGTATTTGTGTGTTTTGGGTGTCTGTATGTCCTAGTGTCTGTAATTCTGTTTCTGTGTATGTATGTTTGTATGCATCCATATGCCAGGCGAACCGAAGCAAGTTTTAATTTTTTGCCTTGTGCGACGTCCACGCGATGCGTCGCACTTGCTATTAAAGGTGCGTTGGTCGTCTTCAGTTTAACTTCGAGAAAAAGGCGGGGAAAGAAACCGGAAAAATTCGCTGTGCTGACAAACATTTTTGTTATCACGTCGTTATTTTTTTGTTTCGTCGCAGAGATATTCTCGTATCAAACTTTATAATCGTCTTAAATGATTTATTATATAAAACTTTAACATAGTTAATCTACCTTGTAACATTTATAATCGTTATATGTTTACTTTTTTTCGTATATTTATAAGTATATTGTGTAAAAGGTCAATTTGCTTATACGTAAAAGCGGAAATTGTCGCGATATCCTCGATAGCCGGATGATTGTCGAAAAAGAATCTGAACCGAAGACGGCCAACTGCGCGCACTACCCACTAGTTAAACAACTCTTCTATGATTTTTTTTTTTCGATTTTTCTTAAATTATTTTTCATCTTTATTCACAACCTAACGATATATTTCTGGGTTTTCTTTAGCAGTTTAACTCGTCGTCTGCCGCTGAATCGAGAAAATTCGTCGAGTCGCTCTCTAGAGACGCGTTTATTAGTTTATAATACCTCGAAGCAGAAGACAGAGTCTGTTTTCGTGTGCGTGCGCACGTGGCAACGACGCTGGACGAGTCAATGAAACCGTCGGATCGATCGAGTACTCGGCCGCGTCGAATTCTAACTTTGCGAATTATCTAAATATCGTTCGACGTGGCCACCAACACAGCGTTCGATCGAGCTCGCAATTTAAGTACTTCCACTTCCATCCAAATCATAAGTTCAGCATCGGTTCAAAATTTCGTGCTCGCAGCAATCTGCGAATATAAAAATAAAAACGTATGTTTTTTTTTACAGATGTCCGCGTGTCCTCGTTGACTCGTCGCAGTTGTAGCATCAGATCAGCCTCGTCCCTGCGTGCGTGAATGTATACTGAATATGTGTGTACGCGTGACGATAATGCGCGGTTCCACCGGTGGATCAGTCGAGCATATTATACTATATTTTCTCATTGAGCATACTCTCGCGTGTGAGTGTCTGTAGTGATAGTATCTTCAGTAGTTCAATGTGTGTCCGTGTTTTCGTTTCGCTTAAACTTTTGTCTGTTAAAATTTCATTTATTATTTCGATCCTCCTCGTCGTGGGGCTCGCAGCGGTAAGTTAAAAGCTTCCTCGGTCGGTCGACTCGCGCGGACCGCCGTGTGTGCCGTCGTCCTCCGTCCGCTATAGCAGTAGCGGCAGCAGGAGCAGCGTCGTCGTCTTTTTGTGCCTGGCTTGCTGGCGCCTTCCGGCCTGGCTCGTCGGTTAGAGCGCCGCCGAGTTGCAGTTGTCGACTAGTGGCGACAGGGGCCCGACCTTACCTCTGCCGCTGCTTATCCTATCGGTCTCGTAGTGAACATCTAGCGAGAGGCCTGCGAAAAAAAAGTTAATTAGAAACGGCTCTTTATTTTTCACACGTAGTTCAGTAGGGGAAAAAGGTTCTTACAAAAACGACGAAATTCCATTTCTTAGTAAGAACGTTTTTCCTATTCCGAACGATATAAATCCCACACACATTATCAAATCAGCAGTTCACGAATAAAGACGGATTATTCGTGTAGACGCGAGGAATTGATAAAAATCATTGCAATATGCAGAAGCACACAAAACAATCAATCTCGGTTTCTTGCACACTCAACTCAATATAGCAAAAGCAAGAAACACTCTGCTGATAGAGATAAAGCTCGTAAGACAGCTGTACAATAGCAATCGCATGCTTTTTTTTAGTCAGAATGCATAATAATCACTTGGAGTCATGTGTCGATGATTATTCACCACAAACATGCCGCTCGATCAATCATAATCAATCAGAGAAGTGAAATCATATATGGACAAACGCGTATATATAAATATATAATATAATTAATATCGAAAGAAAAATTAGAATTTTTAAGAAAGTATAAGAAGAGATATAGAAAGAGAGATACAGTATATATAATATATATTGACAATCGATGCAGCAGTGTTTTAATGATTATTATTCGTTTTGAGACCCACCACCAGGATTATCCTTGTCAGTTTGTATGGTGGTAAGTTGTAACGTACATTTTTGATATGCGTATTTACCGGAAGGCCTCCGGGAGGTAGAAGAATGATGTAGCTGCCCCGTTATCATCGGAGTCGCTTCGGGGATAAAAGCAGCTACCAGTAGCGCGCAAATGACCAATAATGCACCAAATACAAAGGGAGGTCCTGGTACCAGCTGTAACGGCATAAGATACACATTAATTTTCAGCAACAAAACCGTGTGACCGTGTGGTATAAAATAAGGAAGATAACGCACAAGTACCTGAGGTATGACATCGAGGTGTGTGGCAGTTCCCGTGTTATTGTTCTCGTCGAGTAGCGGCGGTTTGAGGGGCAGCGAGGGCGTCTTGTCGTTGAGGTCGACGTGAAACAGGTAGAATATAACGCCGAACATGGCGGGTCCGAGACCATTGCAGAGACCTCGCATGCCGGTGACCATACCTTGGGCCAAGCCCTGCTTGTCCGCGTCCGAGTGCATCGACACGAATGCCGAGATCGCCGGGTACGTGATCGAGGAGATCGATGCTAACACACCGGCCGCCCACATCATCCTGCGTATCGCACAGCAACGAAATATTATAGTTAATTAGTTTATTTGCACTTAATTCTAAATTCGCATTACAAATATTACAATTACAAGTTCTCGAGACTTACCATGTTTGCGAGCCAAAGCCGTACCACATGAGTTGCAGAAGCTCAAAGAGCAAGCCCAGCATGATGGTGTGCTTGCCGCCAAGGGTCCGCATAAGCGGCCCCAGCAGTATCTGGGCAATGACGCTGAGTATACCGACAACGGCAATAAAGATCGCAACCATCGTCGCTGAGAAGCCCATGGCGAGCTTGAGGTATACGAATATACAGCTGTACTGGCCGGCCTCGGGTAGATAGCTCAGGAACACCGTGACGCACAGCATCAGTATCGTGTGATCTTTACCAACTTTGCCGAGGGCGGCGAAGGGATCGGCCTGCTCCCATGATATGGGAGCCGGCGGCCGAGCTTTCTCCGGGAGGCTCTCAGGCACCGCGACCAGAATGAAGAAGACGTCGAGGATGGCGATGGCCGTCGCCAGGGCGACCACTACGTTCTCCCCGTAGGTGGTCATCGTGAACGCGCCCATCGCTGGGCTTATCACCATACTCGCGGCGAACGTCGCTGATACCTGTGGAACATTTCGAAATACAATAATGTTATATTACAGCATCGTCGCGAGAGAGAAAAAAGGAACAAAGCATTCCCATATTATTATGCGTGCAACTGGTGTCTAGCGATTTTTCAACGATAAATAGCGCTGGGAACTAACTGCCGTGATAATATACAGAGTAAGCAAGTGAGTATATATCGCGTAGTTCTCTATTAATAGAGAGATGCATGCCTCGTGGCGAGAAATATTCCAGCAGCTCGGAGATTTTCCTTGGCAACTGAAAATTTGTCCGACGAATCTCAGTGCATTGTGAAATTCACGTGCGGAAGTTTGGTCACTGACCCAATTCGCGAGTTTTCAAGGTCACCGAGGCTATTAGTGCGATATACTCCGTGTTTTTTTTTTTTTTTTTTTTACTTTTACGCAACGATCGTACAACCTCCTGTCGAGCGTACAGGTACAAGCGGAAACGGCGACAAAGGAAATTGGAATGTACGCGTTACCGGTAATAAGACTACAACTACTCGCTTTTTTTTAAATTTAAAACATACGGAATAGTCTACATTAGAACTCCTCACGGGAGCGCCAAGATTATTTATCGGTCAGCTCTCGACATTGATTACCTTGGCGTCTAAAAATAATGAAACACACTCTCGATATACCGCGTGGAGGCTCAGCGCGCGCAGCATCGCGAAAAGAAGAAAAAAAAAACACACTAACCCGTCCGTAGGCCTTGGACCTCTGGCTCTCCTCGGTGATGTCGGCGACGTAAGCGAAAACGACGGAGAAGGTACAGGCGAATACGCCGCTTATCGATATCATGGCGAAGAACCACCAGGTGTTGATGCTCATGAGGGGTATGGGAGCGCAGGTGAAGGCCACCGTTATCAACAGGAAGAACTTGCGGCCCCAGACGTCCGACAAAGCACCGATCAACGGTGCCGAGAGGAACGACAGGATACCCTTGATGCCCATTATCAGGCCGTTCATGAGGAACGTGTGGTCCGGAAAGGTCTCGTTCAGCACCGAGATCACCGGCATCGTCAGCAGGCCCCAAGCGAAGAACTCCAGGAATATCACGACCAGCGCGTGGTACACCGACGCCTCTCCCACGCCCGATGTCTGAAATTTTACAAAATTTATGCACACGTTATTATTTATTTATTTATTTATTTATTTATTATACTTAAACGGGCCCTTTCCCAATGGGCTAAAAGCCCTACATAAAAGAAAAGAAATACATGAATCGTAAAGACATACATGAAAAACTAACTCAAAGTAGAAGTAAATAACTTGCGCAAAGACAAGAATTTTACAGGAGTATAATGGTAATATTATTATTATCATTACTATTATACTCCCACTTCTCTTGCGGGTTCGATTGGCCATCTAGCGGGAGTATTGTGTACTGACAATTTTAGACAAAAATCTGCCGATTGGAGGAAATCGTCTGCGCAACGTGACGCAGTGGGATTAAATCGAGTTACGAGATTTTTATGTAGCCAAACGGGTCTCGGCGTCGTAAAAAATCTCGACACACGCGACGGCGAAGCATTAAACACTGATGTTTTCTCGAAAGACATCTTAGCCTAATACGTCACTGCTCTATATAGACGAGCATCTCTTCTTTTTCATGCTCGATCGAGTATACAGCTAATAATAATGAAACTACAGGGACTCAAGCGACGATAAAACAGAATTATAATAATTTTTCCGAATATATAACCGACTGGCTGCTGCTGCTGCTGCTGTACTCGATAGCTTTGCGGCTCATCGCGAGCTTAATTATAGATTATCCGTATAGCTTCTATGCAGTCGTCTTTTTATAGATCACTTCGGCCGGCGTCTATATAATTCCACTTCCGTATTTCATATTTAGTTGGACTGGTTTCATGTCACTCTCGTCATCATCATGAAAAGAGAGAGGATTTCTGGAAGCCAAGCAGCGATCGCGCATTGAAAATGGAAATCGATATTTTATATACAATGCGCAACCTTCGACACAACTTCTTGGTGACAAGTGCGTGTATATATTTCATACATACATACGAACTGCACTCTTTTGTCGCACTATACATTAATATCTAGAACACAGCAGAGAGAGACGCACGTCATGCATATACATGTGTGTCACTTGACCCAATGCTGGTCATTCACTGAAGATACAGCAGCAGCAGCAGCAGCAGCAGCAGTGGAGCAACAACACGCTTTATCGCGGCACATCTGGCTTAGTTCCGGGCCTTCACCCTCTCCCTCTCGAGCCTTCGAAATATCGAGCCACACAGAGCAGTACTGCTGCCTTAAAGTCAATGCGCCAATTCTTTTTCGACCAGCCTCTGGAAATGTGTCACGCGCGCGCGGGATAATATACACAATGAGGGACCGATCGAAAAATTTTCCTCGGATAAGCAAAAAATAAAAATTTTAAGAGCGTCACGTTTGACGCAGGTATTATACAGTAGCAACCGAGTAGTGGTGCTACATATATACGCACTGTGTCAACATAACGGATCGAACGACTGACACCATTAAACTCGCCCTCCTCGACCAAACACACATGCAGACACACACACACACACACAGGATGTAATATACAAGAAGAGGGTAGTAGTAGTAGGGGTAGTCAAGCGAGCTGACCTTGAGATGCTGGTAGCATCTCTGGGCGAGCGATCGGCTGGGGCTGGCGGGTAGAGCTTGCGGCTGAGGTTCCTGGTGGTGTAGCTCTGAGCAGGAGGGGCCGAGGGCCTCCGCGTCGAGGCTAGTCGCTCCGGGGGTCATGGCCCCGCAGCAACGAGGCCCCACACTCACTTGAACCGCTCCATGCTGCAGTAGCAGCCTACGACGGATCTAGCTGCGACGATCACTCCTGACAATCGTCCTCCTCCTCGCAACTCCTGCTCCTATCGTCCTCCTCGTCGTCCACAACCTCTTGCGATGTTGCTGCTGCCTAGGCAGCTGCTTCCCCATCGTCGTCCCCTAGCTGTCAGTCGAGTCGGCTGCACACACAGCAACACACGCACACACACTCACACCACCAACTGATGTACGTCGAAGGTTGCTATACTTTTTTTTTCCTCTCTCTCTCTCTCTCTCTCTCTCTCTATCGCAGCATCACTCGCGTCGGCGCAGGGCAACCGTCTACCTCCAGCTGCTGCTGTCCTAGTCGACGGCGCATCCCCCGCGACGAGCTTAAATGAACGTGTCCGCGAGTATACACACGAGGATCGTCGGATCAATAATCCGTATATTCACTGTAGCGATTCGACGACTTATACGATGATGACGATGATGTGCTACTGATGATATGGCTTGTCGTCGTCGTCGTCGTTGTCTCACTTGCTGCACGAGCTCTCGCGCTCGATTATCTCGAGAGAGAGCGCGACACACGACTGCTACTGACGAGGGGGAATATGTGTGCGCGGATTTCTGTGTCTTGTTTGCGTGTGCAGGCCATCTCTCTCTCTCTCTCTCTCTCTCACGCGCAGTCGCAAGAGGAGGCTCATCTGGGGCGGAGCGCGCGCACCTTGAGCGCCTCCGTCAATGTCACGGTTCTCCCTCTCGCTATATTATTTTTTAGCTCCTACTCGCTCTTATTTTATATTATTATTATTATTACTATTATGACGAGATGCCACATATCTCCACGGGGTTTTCCCCTTGTGGGCTCTGGGATTCCCCGGATTCTCTATACTGTTGCTGACCGCTCTTCTCCATGCATGTGTATATTTGTTATTATTAGATGCCGTCATATGCACAAAGAAACGTTGAGAGAGAGAGAGGGAGAGATGCTCGTGTGCCGCATTGCCACCACCAGAGTCGCGTGCGCGCGCTACTGCAAGCTGCACACACGCGGGGGTAGGAAAAAGCTCATGTCCGTGCGCATGCGCAGTAGATATATGCACACAAGGGCCGTGATGTTCTTCGAGAGACTAGCTCTCATGGTGCAGGACGCGTGTGCGTTAATGAATGAATGAATGAAGCGCTGCTCTGCTGATTCGGGGATATGACGTGGTCTCTCTCTGTGTGTGTATAGTCTTTTTTCTCTTTCGAGGAAACTTATGAATCGCTGCTTTGAGTAATTGTAGTTCATGTACTGTACAAGCTTTCTTTTTTTTTCCTTTACTCTTTTCGCAAGGATTTAGAAAACGCGAAAGAGAAAGTCGTGCCTGCAGGAGTTTCTTTTTCTGTTTTCCTTAAATGCCTGAAATTCATGGGTTTAGCGACAAGAGAGAGATTGCTAGTATAATTACGCTGGCGTAATCACATCAATGTCAGTGTCATCGATGTATGACACCGCGAGCACTGCAGCGGCATTATTACCGGTACTTAGCACACGGCCGGCTGATCGTCCAAATATATATAGTTGCAGTCACGGGATATATACGCATGTATATGTGATATCACGGCTCGCTGATCTCTCACTCTCTCGGTGAGCGATATACTGTATATATGTGTGTGATTGCCACTGCAGAAGGTCGACGTATCGGCGCTTTGATGAGCTATTCCGGGAGAGATAGCTCTCGGGGTTAATGCGATTGTTATATGTCATCCTTAAAATTCGATATTATTATTTTTAATGGACTTTAAAAGTTCTGGTCATTTGAATATTAATTGAATTTTTTGTTGGTTGGGCATTTAAAACTCAGTTTTTGTAAGTAAAAACTACAAGGAATAACTGACACGGAAAACGAATGAAAATTAATGAAGCTTGATTTTTTACTTCGTTGGCTTCCTTTCGTTGAATGTTAATTGACCACGAGATACAATAGCAATTGGACAATTATTTTTAAAGTCGTCGTTAAGAAACACGATTTTACACCTTAATTAGAGAAAAAAAAAATCCAATCCTGTACAGTGACAAAACAACATTCTTATACTGTGTAAAAAAAAAGAACGATATTGCCACAAGTTTCGTTAGTTGTGATTCTAAACACCGAAATCCCCGACTACTTTCGATTCGAATCAAGCCAATAAATTACAACCCAACGTACAAAGTGATCAAATTTAGAGAATTCCCTGCGCTATTTACTGCGTCGTCCGCAGCCCAAAGAACTTAGCATTGAAATAAATTCCCCACCCTTCAATTTAAACTTTCGTAATTATAATAATTAGCCGAGAGCTCTAAAAAAAAAAAGAAACATATGTATGCCACACACGTATACCCTCGGTTTGATGAATATTATTACAAACGCACGGCAAGCTCGCGAAAAAAAATGTATATATATTCTCGACGTTATCAGGAAATTTATGAGCGACATATTACGTCACGCAAAATCCGAGTTTCGTGCTGCACACTAAAAATACTGCGTTTGCCAGGCTCGACACGAACCTACATGTGCTAAATTCTTTGTCTGCAATATATAGTCGGAAATCCAATACATCAGAAATGCATAAGTTTCGATATGCTGTACTTATAAATAAAAAATTTGCTCGATTCAAACTTGGCGCCAAACGGATTTTGGAAGCGACGCACATGCGCACGTATCAAGCTCTTCTAGACGAAAGTTTCTAATCTATTTTTACTGGTCCATCAATCCTAATAAAGATAAGAAGAGGGAGAGGGCCTTTCGAAATCTTCCATGCACAGCTCGTGCATTGAATTTCAAGCGGAGAAAATAACAGATGCCTATAAGCAAAACAAACAAGACTTCTCTTTCTTGTTCCAGTTTTTTAAATTTTAAGTCCTCCCGTTATCGCGGAGAAGAGAGAATTTTCGTATACGCGTATATATACGCAAAGACTTACATGTACGGTTATGTCTATCCATAAATTAATTATACGGAGAGATATACGAGCGCAAGTTTTTAAAAGGCGCTATAAAAATCAATAGTAATAAAAGCAATGTCAATTCAATGGTGCCAGGGACAGCTAGTGGTGTATTTTTTTCTTCTTTTTTTTCGAGTCTAAAGAGCGTATGTCGCGGTGCTTCGGTTTCTGTTTTTCGACATTACAGTATCGAGGAGCTTCGTACGAGGAAACGACACGAGACTTACTCCCTCGAATCGGGGTTAAGGTGGTTGTAGCTCAGTCGAGCCGCACACTTAAAAAATTAAATTTACCCTCGAATCGCTGAGGAATCGTCGAAACTGCAGAGGCTTTTTTAATACAGCTAATTTAATTTTTTGAAAAAATTAAAAAAATCTTTTCAGCGTTGAACCTAAAAAATAAATATTTTTTGCCTACTATTGCATTTGAAAAACAGACCAGGTCACTTAGCAAGTCTACATGGAGAGAGCTTTATCCAACGCGTTAACGTTATTCATATATACAGACGTGATAATAGTAGCCATATTTATATATAGAGCTTCCAAAATTGTCTGTCATACAGAGAGCGATGACAGACACAGAAAAGACGAGCAAAGTTTCGTAAGCAGCAACGGCATCAGCGATGTCCCAGCCATACATGCATTCTTCTGAGTTCGGGATCGGGGCGTCGTGTTCTATATAGTGGATCGTCCGAGTGACCCAATTTCCGCGACGCGGTCCTGCACGCGCCGAGTGTATCGGCTTTTCAACTTGACGAGCTAAAGAAATGGGAGATAAATGGGGTATGCTACTCTCTCAAGAGAGATGTTTCTTTTTGTTGTTGTTTTCTATTGACGGATGTACTCGGTTGTGTCGCGCTTGGTGCTAATGGCTGCTGATTTTCGCTGAGGCCGGAGGATTTGTTAATCTTGTTAATTGTTTTTTTCTTATTTTTCAATTTATATCAATTTACTGATTTTAGAGACACGAAGGCTGGTGTTCCCTTCCTTATCGACGCTGTTTTTATTCAAGTTGAAAATTCTGGAGAAATAGTTTTAGAATTAATCTTGACTTATCAAGTTGTCCAATAATCAGCAGCGACATAAAGTACCGGCAAAGTAGAAACCTTCTCAACAAAGAAAAGAAAAACATTCCCTATAATCTCCAGCAAAATAAAACACGCTCTCTAAATCGAAAAAGCAACCCATAGGTAGTCGTCCCAATAACAGCCACCTAACCAATGTCTGCACAAAAGATAGACAAACATACTATACGAGAAAAACACGAAACCAACGCGATCATGCCAGAATAAGAGAGCACAGAAGAAGCCATGACACAGGCGCAAACGCATCCACGCGCTCCAATGATCCTTGACGTCTCTGCATCAGCAGCAGCAGCAGCAGCAACTGCGGGCGCGTGTAAATTGCCGGCAATTGGCCTCTGCATTGCTCGACTCTCTCGCACACACATACACACAGAGCGAGAAAGCTTCTCTCTCTCAGAGGAGGGAGCCAGAGGCGCTGCTCTGTGCGGGGGAGAAGCTAATAACCCCGTGCACGCGCGGAAATCTCCGCGTTGAGCTCTTATATATATATATATATACTGCTGTGGGGAGAGAGGATGTGTAACGCGAGTATGTGGGAGGTCGAGGGGTTGGGCTTGTTAGAGAACATTTTTTTTTTTTTTATCTTTGTTCGATGTGTGGTGAATTTGAAAGAAGTTTACGAGAAAAATGGAATTATAGATATAGAATTGCTATTGGAAAAAAAAACGAGGATGTGAAAGGCAGAAGGATCGATTGGTGTGTTGTGTATATATACGGCCCGGAAACATTCTCGCGACACAAAGTACTGATACAATGCGACGATGATTGACTGTAAAGCGCTGCTTTTATTATTCATGCGGAAATTCGCGACATCGATTTTTCAGGCGCAGGTGTATATACCACACGAGCTTTCATTTTTTTTTTCCAATTATGGTCTATATTCGTATGGAAAATTTCAGTTCGCTTCGAAACAAGCGTCAATCAATTGCGCGAATCAAAACAGAGGCGTCTGAGAAAAGCCGAAAAACAGAGGCAAATTAGCCTATCGCAATTAGCGGCGAGAGATAATAGAACCAAGAAACGTTGGAGAGAGAGCGGGTGTGTATAGATAAAGCCCGAGCGTGGCTAGACGATGTTCCGATAACTATAGTCTACTCTTCTTCGATATCCGCTGTTTTTAGAATTCACGAAAGGCAATTATTATTCGCTCTATCTCGTAGACAGTGTCTCTGAACAATAAAACCGAGTTAATTGATGTGAGCGTTTCTAAGCTCTCTGCGTTTTCTTTATTAATTCCCGGACAAATTTGGTTATCTGAGAGTCTGCGTAAAGCAATTTCTCGAGATATCTCGTGTGTTGCTGTGTGAAACGCAAGTATAAAGCTAATCGCGTCGCATTACTCCCTAAATCGCTATACAAAGAAAGTTTGTCGTGATTCCGCGGAACAATGCTCTCAATTTGTCGTTAGTGGATGTGTAGTAATTTCGAAAGCTGGCAACTTGTCAACTATTCGAATTCAAAATTCTTCATTTTTTTTCCGTTGCGATTCAACCGAGTCTGATTATATCTACCTGTATATATATTCGAGAATTTTCCGCTTCGAGAAAAGTCATTTGGAGGATCCGAACAATTTGGTGATAGCGCGCGAGTTTTAGTGTTCTATTCATAAGGCTGGCATTCCAAATGTAAAAACATTTTAAAAATAGCGCAAATGCTTGAAATGAAACGTATAATGTATGAAAAAAAAACTGTAGGTATTGTACAAGCATTTTAAATTTAATTTTTTAAAACCCCAAACACCGCGGGATTATAAAAACTAAAAACCCTAATAAAACCCCAGAATGACAAGTAAGCACAGCTTGCACACGAATATACCTATATATCTACACATACAGATATACATGCACAGCATATATACAAACGAGGAGGCGGACAGGCTCGCCTTGACGATCTGATCGAGGCAGTGTAGTATACCGAGGCACAGGTGAGCTGTTCGTGTATAAGTCGTATAGCGATAAGGTGCACAGGTATGGGACACGTAACTTCGTCTATAACGCCAGCACGGCGAACGGAAGAGGGGACAACGTCAAGCGCGGAGATACTGATTAGAAGGCTAATCTGCATTTTCGTCACGAGTTTGCCGGTGTCCTGCTTATATTCGTTTTTTTTTTTCTTTAATTTTCCGTAATTGACTTTCATTGTTTTTCTTTTTTACAAATATACTTGGATTCTGTGGGACAAATGAGTTTTTTAATAGAGTACGTGACTGTAAAGTTAATCTACTCTGCTATCGTTGTTTTCGTTGCTAGATATACAAGTTATTAAATCGTGAATATACCTACCGGCAAGTTTTCAAAGTCGATGTTTGATAAAAAAAAATGTTCGCACTATCAAACTGAGAGAGTATTCGTATACGAGATGAAAACACGTTGTGTTCTAATTGATTTTCTGTTAAAATTAACAACTCTGATAATAGCAGGCATTATAAATAAGTTGATAAAAAATTCAGAAGCAAAAAATCAAAAGCATCCAACACTTCAAATCAAGTTTGACTCTGACTCCCCGTGTCACCCCCTAAAATCGAAGAGCAAACATATACCGCACCGCGTATATATAAACAAATTTCTCTCGCTATTTCGTATTTTTAGAGACGTTTATCGAAAATCGGTTAAATACTGCACCTACAGCGAAAGATCGCGAAAAGAGGGGATCATGACAAAGGCTCGCGTGCGCTTTTCCCTTTTTTTTCCTTATATACCGTTTCGTAGAGATCGCGGCAGCATTAATCACGCGAGCGTTGACTTCTCGATCCATAAAGCGCAGCTGTTCGCGCGGAGAAGAGAAAAAAAAAAAACGAGCTAAACGAGACTGTTTTGACGATTGGCTATCGAGATTCTTTTTTCGATCGCTGATCGATCGGTATTGGCGTTATTGGCTAGATGCATAGCAGATATACATTGACGGTTGGAAAATCCTTGAGGAAAACAAGTTTCGGGTTATTCGAATGTTAGATAATTTTGCCTGTTATCAGAAAGTGTGTGTGAGGAAAGTATAAGTCATTGCACAACTGTGTACGAAAGACACCTATTTCAAGCTCAACTTTCCAGCGCCTGCAGCTATAACTAACATTTTTAGTAAGTATTAGAAGCGTCGCGCTTTTTTTTGTCCACGTCTACTATATTTAAGTGACGCGCGCGCCGCAACGATTCTCTCTCGCCTTAGCCGAGATTACGTCAACACTAGCTGGATAACCGTCGTGTCTTTGAAAGCCCGAATCGAGAGCTTAATCATCTCGTTTCCTCCCGTCCTTGCTTTTTCAAATATGTGGAACGAACGCGAATATCTGTGCCTCTCTCTTGTACCGATCTCCGTTAATGCTTAATCAGAAGATGAGGAGAACGAGTTTTGGAGTCTAGGCACACGAGTATGATTACTCTCTAGATGGATTTATTTGAATATTCTGATGCTCAAAGTCGTTTATTTTTGGGAGGTAATGTGGTGTGGGGTGAGCTTGATGATGAGGAGATGGAACTCATAATTGAAGATAGTTTTATGAGGAACAAATTGGTGCAGCTGTGAACTTACTGTTATATGCCTACAAGTTTGAACTGGTAGGTGTAAGTATAAGACTGAGCAAAAACAGAACAGATGATTTAATTTATCTTTTTATCAATATGATATATAAGTGACACGTCACTCAGCAAATACACGAACAAAGAATATTCCTTCTTCGCACCTGTTTTTACTACAAATAAGCACTCAATAAAGATCATTAGATGAAACAGTTGACGAACAAGGTTTTTGTCAAATAAGCATTCGAACGAAGCAATACACTTCCAAATAATAGTAGAGAAACGTTCACCGATGGACAAGAAATGGCATTTACAGACACTGTGTGTTTAAGATAGCCACTTATCTAACACCTCGTCGACTATTTATTTTGCAAACGAGACAAAATTTTCCCACACCAAGCAGTTGTGAATATTGCTATAAAGAATTTGTTACCTCCATGCTTCCTGCTTGATTTACAGCAAACTAATCTAAGATAATGATTACTTTCTGATAACACCTGCCATATCCGACTGAATTGAGATAATACGCCAGCCAGCGCTCTAATCCGATCATTTGATTTGTTACTCGACTCTTGTTGAGAGGCAAAAGAGTTCATGTGCCTCCCCAAATAAATATTCGGTTCTCGTTGCAAAGCAAGCAGGGTCAGGGGGACATGTTTGCAGCATCCCTCGAGCCCAGGCCCAAAGCTAACGCAGCCAAAGCTCTGGCCAGAGACCTGAGAGTACAGCTGCAAAGACACATCCAATTAGGCGGCTCGTAGAAACGGGTCAAGCGGGCATAAACGCACACACAAAGAGAAGAGGGAGAGAGAGAGAGAGAGAGAGAGAGAGAGAGAGAGAGAGAGAGAGAGACAGATAGACTAGAAGTAGTGTATAGGATATAAAGCTAGTGATGGTCAGTACCGTGATGACTCCGTCCTTCATGATGGTCTTGCGGCTGCGAATGATCATGCCGACGACCTTCTTCGAGACCTTGGCTGGCATGCTCACGCACTGGGCGCAGAGGCTCTTGCGCTTCTTGAGTTTCATTCAAGGCTCTCTGCTGCTACGGCGGCGATCATACACAGACACACTGCGGACACACTAATGTAGGCTCTCTTTCTCTCGGTTGGCTGAACTCGTCGCGGTTAACCGGGCATCTCTCTTCGCGAACACATCAGGCCCCAGGCCTTTGTCTCGTCGACGAACGCCCCAGGAGAGCACGACGAGAGTATAGTCTGAGAAGTGACACCTAACCTCACTTTCGCGCGCGCAAAGGCCCCCGTCCACTGCAGCAGCTGCTACTGCCGCCACCAGCCGCGCCGCCGCCGCCGCCGATCATCAGTGGGGATTCCGTGTACCTAGTTGTATAGGTATAGTGTGTGGATTGCGGTTTAGCGCTGTCCTTCTCTCGCTCACACACTACTGCTGATGCTGCTTTCGGCTTTTCCCTTTTGTTATCTCCGAGAGAGAAAGAGAGAGAGAGAGAGAGACTGACGCATTGTGTTGTCGGGCTCCACGATGCGGATGTGTTGTTATACCTGCGCTTTGTCAAGTTTTTTTTCTTTTGGGACTGAGTTTTTTTCCTCTCGACTTTATATGGAGGAAATTTTTAGTCTTGAAAAATAAATTTTGACTACGAGAGCTATGAAAAAGTACACTATACTTACAGGCATATTTTTGCTAAAAATGAAACTGAATTTTGTTATGAAAAATTGGAGTCGAGTATTTTTCAGGGAATTTGAAAGGCATGTGGCTATTAGAGGATACGCTGCCTATGCACACTTGCGTATGCGTATACAAATTAATTTAAATAGAGCAGCTGTGTACACACATGTGTACCATGGACACTTTGAACAAAGTTTCGAAACCTGATAATCTATATCAGTGAATGCTGGTTGACGAGTGCGGTGAAATTTTCTCGAATGATAAATTTGGAGTATTTTTACAAAGGGTAGATTTGGGAGATGTTGCAGTAAAACTATGTTTATTCGCTTACAACAAAAGTTTAGGATAAAATTTACATATGAGAACTTGTTAGTTGAATCGAGTGTAGAAAAAAAGTTTGTACTAAATTAATAGTTAAATAATATTCCTTTATGTAGGTTTACATTAAAGTAAATATAAATGCATCAAACCTTGTATGATAATAATATATTTATATGTATATATGTATATATATACATTATTTCACATGTAAAATAATCTACGATTCATTCTCATCGCACGCATTTCTCATCTCACATAATTCTCTGAATTCTTTTTGGTCAACAAATAACAAAGTATATAGAAGATGATCAATTCTTTTTTTTATCATATCAATCTCACATTCTCTCTCGTTCTTTCAAAAAAAATCTAGAAAATGTCTGCGTAATGCATATGTATGTATGTTTAGCTTTTGCACACTGCAAAATTATATTATGTGTCTTTGCAATTCTTGTCTAAACTCTCAAAAATATACAATATTGATTAAAAATTGTCAGACTTATTTTAAATATTTAACATACAAATGGTGGAAAAATGTGAGATATGCACTTCATACTTTTGAAATTTGTTAAATATTTTGTTATATGACTTTAGCTATGGATCAATGCGAAGAGATATCTGCAAATGTTTTAATCAATAATGTATACTGTTAATCCTAAATTATTTTAATTTCTCCACTCATGATTCAAAATTAAGCTGCATCTTCGAGACACTTTATACAAAGAATATCGCAACGCGAAAAATTATTCGTCAGTGCTGCAGAGTCTTAAAAATTGAACCGATGGCCTGCCTTGGCCTCCATAAATATACATAATAGACTTTATATATAAACAATTCGTTTTGTTGACTCGATTAGGGTTGTTGAATTCCTTATTTGCTTTTTTAAAAATGTTTTTATGTATGTTAATTACAATTATTATATTTATACTGTCAGGCACGAAACAAAAGGCTGAAGTTGTATTCTTAAGGTATTTGATAAAACTGACTACTTTTCTGCTGTGAAATATATGGCCTTTTACTTGTGAGTATTTATTCGAAGCTTAAAAAAATTTGCATGATTAGGAAATAGAATCACCAGTAAACACAATCACCTTTGCCTTTTCTTGCACTGGACTGACAAAAATTAAAACCTTCAGGCATAACAATGATTTCGGTTTTGTATATAACTGACAGTTTTCCATTTGTGTTATTTACACATGCATACAAATAAAATATATGTATAAATGACTATAAACTTTGAGATGCATGGGATATCTCATCAATGAAAAAGAAACTTTGATGAGAAACGACATCGATTATTAGAAAAGTACTGTCCTAAAAATTTGCATATTTGATTATATACACATTGAATTTGATTAAAAAAAGTACCAGTTATAAATCTGGAAAATTGCAAAAACTTTTTTTTTGGGATATTGATGAAACACGCCATGACTCTCAATGCGTTTAAGAGCATCATATTATTTTTACAATTATATAAACTTAAGAAATGGAAAAAGCTATCCATTAGTGGGAAGAGTTTTTCTGTTCTCTTAAAAAAACGTCATGGAAAAATCGGATTTATCGAGTTTCGTTATTCCAGCGGACGTATTTCGTAACTTCACTCGCTCACATTTGACATTTCAGAATTTCTATGAGGTACTGACACTTCTCTGCATGTCCGCAATAATTTGTTCTAAGGACAATCATTTCGTCTGATTTAAGAAAGCCAAGTACTCAGTAATGATTTTCGGATTTCTTCATTGTTAACTTTACATCATCAAGATTATTAAAGTTAACGATGGAAAGATACAACAATTGAAGAGCCATATAATTCAAGCTCTTCAATTTTTCGTATGCGCGGTCGAATATTTACAACTCTCATCCATGCTTATAACTCCATATTGTTTCTTTTTATAAAAGAAGCTCCCACTATTTACTACACGATGTCAAAATCGTGTTCTCTAATATGATATCAGAAATGATCATATACATAAATCCCATATGAATTATACATATATAATAATATGTAATATGGTTTTAGCGCACACAAAAATATCGTATTGGAATCGGTGTAACTTTTGGATGTAACATTGAAAAAATCGTATAAAAATGACTAAAAATCGGTATTACGTAAGTGCCCGTGACATTCCGCCTAATGAATCTCCCAAACAAAATTTTTGTGTGCATCTAGTCGCAATAAACCACATATCAGCCGTACGCAGACTCACATAAGCTACTTATAGAAACTTTGAGTCACGCCTGATTCATTCAAATTGCACTGACTGCGTTACCAACAGCTCGCCTAATCACCTAAATTACAAACATCATCTCAAAAAGTCCTACAAAAAAATTGATAACCGTTCGTTGATTTCATGATCCTTCCCGCTCGCTTCGATTCTTCCAATCACGCTAACAAAAACATAACAGAATATCGTCAAACTACAACAAAAAAGAAAAGGAAAAACAAAATAGATCCACCCTCGCAGCCCCTTAACCTCAAAATTTCCATTCTTAGCCTGGGTCCGCGGGCTTATACACAGGTATAATTCACACTTGGTTTACGTATGAAGCTGAGGACGCAGCAGGTCGACAGGCCTGCATTTCGAAGTCTCGAAGCTGCTCGCTGCTGTCGCTGCTGGGCTCCTCGCTATCCTCCTCCTCGCTGCTGACCGATCACTGACTCTCTGGGCTGAGGTCCTTGTCGCCCTCTCCGTCGCCTTCCTCGCGAGTCATCCCCTCGATGGGACCACCCGACTGCTGTGGTTGTTGCTGTTGGGGCTCCTCGGATACGTCGCCCGACGGACTACCGGCTTCCTCTTCATCGTTCAGCTGCTGCTGTGACCGCGGGTTGTCGCGGATCGAAGAGGGCCCATTATGGGCTGCACCCTGGGGAAAGCCCGTCTCCGCGGAGACAAGGTGCGACGGCAGGTGCGGAGAAGCTGACTGAGACTTCCGGCTCTTCTCGCCCTTTCGCCAGAGCGTTATCTCCTGCAATGCATTTTGTAACGATTACCCCTCTGTCATCTTCAAAGATTACTTTCACAATTACGACATAGTAATTTAAATAATTTATATAAATAAACTATGGCATGGAAAATCTTCGGCGCCAGATTTTTTGCGCTCATGAATGCCGACAAAAAGAAAGATAAAATTAAGTTACAGCGAATGACGAAAGCAACTTGTTATTCCTTTAAAAAATAATCGGAATAAATTAAGCCAACAAACCTGTTGTTTGAAGTATCGTCGGTCCTCCTCGTCCATAAGAACGAGATTGAGGTAATACCTCACGCTGAATTTCTTGTTGATATCGCGCATAGTCGGCGCCAGATCGTAGCCAGCCAGGAATACTCTGATCGGGATGGATTCCCCTTTAACTGGCGCTCCGTCCATTATCTCGTACTTGGCTATTGTCTCGTTTTCCGTGAACGTGTGGGGTCCTGCAAAAATATAGTCTGATTAAACTTTTTGTAGTCAGCCGGACGTTGCAAGGAAACGGCAAACAAAAATTTGACCTCTTTCAGTGATAAAAGCATGCAAGTGCGAAATGAAATGCAGAAGTGGAAGTGATTTTCAGGAGGTACAGATACTCACCGGAGCCGGTTGTTTCTCGTTTGATAATTGCAATTTCCATGTGTTTGATCTTGATTCTGACCAGCAGGAAGTAAATTTTACCGACAATCACGTCCTTTAAGTGGTATCTAAAATAAGAGGATGCATTTTAAGTTACTGATTTCGGGTAGAAGGTTGAAGGAAGTTGTGTGAATTCTGTACTCACTTGCTTTTGTTATATTCAAATTCGATATGCAGACAGTCTTCAATGCCGACTTCCATCTTGATGGGATTGTTCATATCTGGGTAGGAACTAAGGGTATGTACAACAAGCTCTAGCTCTTTGACAATATCGCTTAGTCTTCTAACGATTGTCACTCTGAGGAAGTATCGCAGTCGCACATTGGAGCCTGTGTAACTCTCAAATGGCTTCTCCACATTAGCAAACTCAAACTCGTACGTTGTGTTGTGCGTGAGCTCGCCCGGCCTTGCGAGTTCCTTGACCAGACTGGTGAACTCATGGTGATTGCCCCTGTCATAGTAGAGCTCTATTTGTCCTATGAACTCTACTTTGACACCGTGATGCTCCAATTTTCCAGCCTTTCTCAGACTAATGTTTATCTAATAAAAGAAAGGAATTGCCACTTACTGCATTCTAAGGATACACTGAACTCCAAGTTATTATATAAGAATATTCTAGAAATCATGCATATGAAATTACACAAGTTCCAGACTTCAGAAAAAAGTACTTGTGTACAATTAACAGTTAATTGTTTTCCAAAGTGTCTCACAAAATTGACAGTTTATGTTTGTAAATTTGCAAGTTGCTCCAAAATACATTTTGGAGCAATCACTTGTACACTTTTACTCCAAAACTCAGTACACTACTCACCTTGCCAGAGACAGTCTCTCCATCCAGATACAACAAGTGTCTCTCCTTCTTGCCATCCTCGGATTTGATGTCCGCTGTCTTCCTGGTTTCTGCTCCATCGAGTGTGATCTCAATATCCGCAGACTGTCCGAAGCCGAAGAAGCTCTGCGAACAGAGGAGACAAGCAGCTCAGTGACAGCAATCTCTAGTCAATAAGCAAAGTCAACTCACCATTGTAAAACGCTGAGTAGAAAGCCGACGACTCTTATAGTGTCCAAAGACTGCACGAGCTAGGGGCTGCGCGTTAGGTCCTCACGCCGAGCGTCAACGACATAATTGGCGCGATAATTGCTGAGAAGAACCGCCTCTCACTTGGTACGTATACGTCGATCCAACGGCGCGGAGGGACAGTGTCAGGCTTTGGTGCACCTAGACGACGGCTGCGGAGGACGAGGAGTCACAAGTTGCCAATATGGCCGCACGGCACTGATGGCACCTCTGCCATCGGCGGTGGAGCGGCTCTATCCGCTCTATCTTGTCAAAAGTCCCTGGCCTCGATGCGTCGGTGGGCGTGTGTGTATGTGGCTGCACGCTATCACTGTCTCTTTCTCTCTCTCGCGCTCTCTCCCTCTGTCCTCTGTATGCCAAGTGTACCTGTATGCGGGCTCGGAGAGTGTGTGCGCGCGGGGGGCGGCGATGATGATCTATCCGTGCCGTCTATCCTATCTGCTTTACCCTCTCTTCTCTCTCTACTTCTTGCGGCCGGGTTATATATTCTATCGTTACACACGCACTTTTTTAATCGGTCGGGCCTCGACGAGGATGATGTCGCAGGCGTTTAGAGGTTAGGTTCCTGGACGATCGCGGAGTTCCGGGATCCACGAGTGCATTTCACTCGATCGACCGAGGGCAACTGATCCGCTACTTGCGAGAGCGAGAGAGAGAGAGGGAGGAGAAGGTTACAGAGGCAACTTACGCCGCAATCGGGATTCGCGAATAGATTCAGGCTGCTGGAGAGTTTTGCAAGCGAGCACCGCCTACTCCACTAGCAGTATCAGTAGGCGCTATGAAGTTGCAGCGATTCAGCCGCCGCTCGCGAGTTTTTTTCTTGGCGCTAAAGACTTTGAAAAAAGAGAGTTGCGCAATAACGCGGGTATTAGGATCGAGAGTAAGTAAGTAATAATAATGCGGCTTATATTGCTGTATAACGAAAGTATTTATTTCATGTGATTCGATGCTATATAAACAATAAGTGCGAATATGGCAACTGTGGAAAGGACACTTGTAGACAGCGAAGCGCTAGTCGATCGACTGTAAGAACAGTAACATTAGGAAATAATATAAACGATAATAATAATCTATAGCACAGAATAACCTCTCCTTAGAGGTTGATAATCAAAGTTGGCGGGTCGATCGACTGTGTTATAAAGTAACATTAAGAACTATATATTGTGATTCACGTAAAAAAAGATTAGTAATATAACTTAACAAATAGTACGCATCGGCTGGCGATCGCGTGACAAAAGCAATATACACAATTTCAAGCTGGCAACATAATTCGTACATTTTATGTGACTCTCATGACTAACAGTAACGAATTCTTAACGAATAACGATTCAAGCGAAACTTAAACAAGCTAGAACCTTTGAGATTATCTGCTTTGTGCTCTTTTCCAAAGAGACTTGATAAAAAATTGCGAGCCTCGCAAATTTTGTCTACTCACACTTTATGCCTAAACCTATGACTCGCATTTTTTAATCAGATCTTTCTAACGGCATGCGTTGCATGCAGTGTGGACGAAACAATCCTCCGCGTTCACGGAACAATTTTCTCTTTTTAAGTAAGCTAAATTATACATATTTACAGTGAAATCTATGCACCCTCAGAACTTGGGTGATGCGAAAAATACTGGATCTGTTTGTTATTGTACAATCGATATTGGAAAGTACGCACCGACAAATAAATAATGTCTACTCATCGGAAATTCAATAATATTAGCTCGTCATAAAAGCACCAAATAACGACTTTGGAGTTTTATCAGGCCTTCTTTCATGTACTCAGTACAGGAACTTCATTCGCAAACAAAATAAGCTTTTCGTAACGGTAAACAAATACTCGACAGGAAACAGACACGAACAAAATACATTGGCTACCTAAAATCTATTAACAAAGCAACCTTTTATTAATTTTAAGGTTCTACTGCGGGTGATTGTGCACTTTTGCATATGCGAATTTAAATTAAAAAATTTCAATTAGTTGTATTAGATAAAAAGATCGTATATGAGCCGTTTTTCAGCACAGTGTCTGTTCCCCATTTGAAGCAACAAAAATACTCGCGACGCTCTACTTCTTGGAAGCGAGGTCGTAGCGATGATTGATGTTGAGCGCGTGGATGAACTGCGTGAGGTGGGGTTGGTAGCCGCTATTGGCGAGTTTTTCAGCCACGTGGGCGAGGTAGGTCCTCTGTTCACAGAAGGCAACGTACATCCTCTCGAGGTTCTCGTAGTTCGGTCCGGTGGATGATGGCTGCGCGCCACTCCAATCCTGCGCGCGGATGCGATTGTGGAATTTTAACACCACCTTGAAGATATTGCACAGACAGGTGCGCATTTTCTCGCCATTGATGTTTAGCATGCATCTGCAAACGTTAGTAAAATGATGATTTTAGCTTTAGATAAATTCAATTGATAAAGATGTGTTCTTGAATAGAAATAAATTATTTTTCATTTTTTATGCAAAATATTTGCGATTCATCGGAAATAAAAAATTATTTAGAGCAATGGTTTTAATTGATAAGTGTATAGTGCGCAAGTTAAATCGAGAGCACGAGTCAAACGAACTGATCTTCGAGCTTATTGATCCATTACCTCGATAAAATCTTCTTTATGTAACTGACGTGTGTCTCGTAGACCTCATCAAGAGTAGTCGCGCTTTCGAGCTCCCTCTCGAACTCAGACCAACTCGCATGCAGCACACTGCAGGTCAAGTAAGTATGCAGTGCGTTCATAAATTGCATCATCGAGTGTCGGTAAAGTTGCAGCTGGAGCGGAAAATTTCACGATAGTCACTCAGTGTCGGACTTATAAGGTCAAAAACATTGTAAAAGAATCTTCTTAATTTGATTGATACCTTATGATGGTTTTCCGTGATAGCGGCCTTTCGTTCAATCTTCAGAATCTGGAAGTCCTCCTGCAGGACCCAGAGCACGCGACCGACCATCAACAAGAACTTGAACACCCTGCTGTATTGCTGCATTACCATGTCGTTGAAAACGATGTTTAGTGGCCATGATACTTTGTAGTTTAGCGAGAGACAACTTAGTATTTCTGGATTTGATGTCTTAAACGAGAGATACATAACAAATTTGTTAACAATTGTGTAACCCTGTTTTAGTCTAGTCAAATTTTATGATAAGTACCTGCAAGTATGTCGGCACACCGGCGGCCGAGAGACTGAGTAACTCGGAGTTGGCGTAACTACCGCTTAGCGAGCTAATGAGAGCTTTCTCAAGGAAGTTGCTCAACGTTGAGGAATTAAAGAGCTCTAACGGCGACGAGACTTCGTAGAGCCTCTTGAAAAGCGACTGTGTCAGAGTCTTGGCGAACTCTCCGTTCAGCAGGAAGAAGTAGCTGCGCAGGCTGTGCAGGTGTGATAGCATCTTGTGCTCGTTCAGCAAATACTGTTAAGAACAAATTCAATACGTATTTTTATTATTATTATTTTTGTTAATAAACAATTGATACAGAAGATGTTATCTATTCAGAATTTTCGAAGTTCACCTTTATAATAGCGTTGTTGACGAGGCGGCTCTGAACCTTTAGCGGAATAATAACTGACTTCTCGAGGTAGACCTGCAGCGAGGTGCTGTCAATCATCTCGACGTCATCGACAGTGAGTTGCTGCTGCTGATTCTCTATCGACGGAGTGTTGGCCGCGGAACCGAGGCCTATAAACTCGGGATAAGCTGGTGTTTCCTGAAAGTACCTGGATCCGCGAGAACGTTGTGACGTATCATCCGTCGACATGCCGTCCGTCGATCTTGCGAATAACATGTCGCTGCAATCATAAACATTGATTATTATTTATGTCTTAAACTCGAGAATGAAAACACAACCAAGTGCAAAACTCACCTATGATTAGTGATTTCCGAAAAAGGCGTGTTCGCGCAGCTGTGCACCTGTCCCGATCCGCTGTGCGTAGACACGGTGAAGTGGTCGGTGGTGGTCGACATCGGTGTCTCTTTCAGGTGATGCTGCTGCTGCTCGCTCTCGGTAAACCTGTTGATCTCGAAGTCGAACTGGTCGGTATTATGGGCCATGTTCCTATTTCGATTTCTCTGACAATCGGTTAGGTTCTCGGACTTGGGCTGACCAATGTGCTCTTCGAATTCGTCCATACGACTGTAGAAGTGCGACATCACTCGATTTCGATTGATCTGAGCGTCTGTCAGTTGTGTGTTATCGTCAGTCGCGAGATTGATGTTGTGCTCTTTGTTTCCCTCGACGTCATTCCAGTTCAGGTGCGTCAGGTGCTGCGTGTTCCTCAGCCTATTTAGCTGAATCTCCGTCTTATCGCCTTCTTCGATCTCACCAAGATGCTTCTTCAGATTCTCGTTTCCCTCTAGGTCTTCCCAGTTCAGGTGCGTGAGATGCTGCGTATTTCTCAATCTGTTCAGCTGTATCTCCGTCTTGTCCCCTTCCTGTATTTCTCCTCTCTCCAGCAGCATCTTCAGCTTCTCGCTATCCTCGATGTTCTCCCAGTTCAGATGGGTAAGATGCTGTGTATTTCTCAACCTATTCAGCTGTATCTCCGTTTTGTCGCCTTCTTGTATCTCTTCGTTCTCCAGATGCTTCATCAGATTCTCGTTGCTTTCGATGTTCTCCCAATTCAGATTCGTCAGATGTTGCGTGTTCCTGAGCCTGTTCATTTGCGTCTCCGTCAATTCTGTCCTGCTCTCCTTGTTCTCCATGGCCAGGAGGATCGTGGCTTGCGCGTTGTTATTGGGCGTGATGATGCCGAACTCGTTCTGCAGCACTTTAAGTTTGTTGCGTTGAGCTGCCGTCAGGTTGTCCGTCAACTCCATGGATAGTTTTCGATGAGGACTGGAGATATCGAGGACCGTTGGACGCGCGGGTTTCGAAGTCGTCTGAGCCGACTGTGCGACATTCTGGTTCTTCTGGCCCTCAACGTTGCTCACGGTGTTGAGATTCTGATCCTTGGTCTTTAGCACCAGCGGGTCGTCCAGCTTGACGGAGGTCGGGTTGCTGTTCTCATCCTCGCTGACAGCCTCCTCCTCGGGTTTGTCTGGACTCGGCTCTGATGATACGAAGCCCTCGGCAGGATCGACCTCGTCTTTCTCCGCTGCAACAACAAAGTCTTTAGGTGCTTCGGGCTCCTCGGGGGTGTTGACGAACTCCCGTCTCATGCTAGCTATGGCGGCGACCCTCTCGTCGAACAGCTTCATCCTGCGTATTCTCCAGTCGGCGTGGATGCGACGCCTCTTGGCCTCCTCGGCCAGCTCTTCGTAGTACCTAATAGTGCTTTCCCTCTCGGCCTTCTCGACGTTCTTCGCATCTTCGTCCATCCTTAACGCGTCCTCCAGTAGCAGCTTATCCTCCATTAGCTCTTTGTCACGGTCCCGTATTCGCCTCAGCGCGGCCTCCTCCGCCTGATCTTTGAGTTGCTCTAACAAGTCACTCTTTTCCTTGCTGATTTTCCTTAGTGCGTCCTCGCGTTCTCGTCGCAGCCTCTGCAGCGTGTCCTGTTGCGCGGCGATGACGAGCTCGGCGCGCCGCCTCTCAGCCTCTTTCTCATCTCGAATCGCCGAGCTCAACGATACCTCCTCGCCCTGCTCGCGCTCGCCCCTGGCCTCGTACTCTTCGTAGAACCTCGCCTGTTCTCTCAACATGCCCACGCTCAGACAGACCTTGACTCTTGGCTGGCTCGATGCTGAGACTCGACATATAGGGTTTTGAGGGTCGCAGATCTTCAGCAACGTTACGGCCTTGCCGCACTGGATAATCGTATCGGTGAGCCGAGCCAGGAAACCGGGTACCGAGTCCTGGTTGATGCTGAACGCCCGCGTCCAGAAACGGCGGCCCCGTGTGCGCAGGTACTTCGGCTGCACTCGGATCATAAACTCCTCGTAGATATCCGCGCAGACGCCCTCGAAGATCCAGTGCTGCAGAAAGCGGAAGTACACCTCGCAACACTCCCGAAGGATCGAGTAGAAGACCAGGGCGACCCGCTGTTCCGTCACTTTGGTCACCTCTTTGTAGATGTGCGTGAGGATTCCGATGCCTTCACCGATTGGACTCGCGCGCTGACTGTCGCAGCGACAGAGTTCGGCCACGCGTAGAATGAGGCCACCCAGAGGACGCACCTTATTGAGGAAGCCCAAAAGACCTGGATCCGAAGAGGCGTCGCTCAGCGAGACTTTCAGGATGGCTGCATGGTAGAAGAGCAGGAACTCCTTGATGCTGGAGCAGAGCGCCTTAAAAATCAGCCCCTCGATGCGAAGTTTGCCGGACTGAAGGTCGGGGACAGTAAGGTCCGAGAGGTTGCGGAAACAGGTGCCCCAGCGACAGACCTCGTAGCTGAGGTTCTCGAGACTCCGTGCGCTCACACCCCGGACTGCCAGATTTTTCTTCAACTCAAAACCGGTCGCGGGGTTGAACATGAAAGTCGTGGATTCGACTCCAAGCAGCAAGAGCTTCATGTCGCTGATAAACTCGCCTCTGGAAAGTTGTACGACTTGGTCAGGAAATATGTCGCTCTGCGCGACGTTCACCAGATGCAGCGTGGCTTCCACTGACTCAGAGACAAAAGGGGGCTCCTTTAATGCATCTGACGAGCCCAGAGTCTCCCAGGTTCGGTGGGACGAGAGAGAAGAGATTTTGTCCATCTGCTCCCATACTTTGTCGAGCTTTGCGAGTTCCTCGTCCGCGTCGTTATCTTCGATCTCGAAGATTTCGGTTGGATTGTCTGTAGCCGCGCGATTCTGCTCGGCAAACCACTGCAGTGGGTCCTGGCACTGCCAGGGAGATTCTGGCTCTGTGACGATTCCTTCTTTGCATACCTGCAACTGGTCGTCTGAGCTACCTACATCCTGACGAGTTTAGAAATAATTAGTGCTCTTTCTCATAATTGATCTATGAATTTAGACAGTTCTTGCCAACTTACTTTTATTTGGGGTATGAAATACGAGCTTAGAGTTACACCTGTTCCATTGAGTAGTGTAGTTGTGCGCTGTGGTATGTTTGACATCTGTGTGTCAAAGTAGTAGTTGTGCCTGCAAAGAAAACAAAGATTCATATTAGTATTATAGTGGAAACGAAATGAATGATTGAATGGATAAAAGTTTTACCTAGTATTTTGTACGTGAGAGTTAGGTGATGTGAAGCGATTAAGTAAAGCCAGTTTACTTCCAGGCTCAGCTGCATTGTATCTAATGACGCTGCCTTGCTCTTGTTTAAACATTGCCTCAAACTTTTTAGGCAAATGGAATGCCTCGCTGGGATAGACTTGAAAAGGTGGTATGCTGCCTTCGTCGTAGAGCATTTCGGGCAGTGACGGATGTGGTCTTCCATAGTAAAAGATATCCTGCATCAAAGTTTAAGTATGAAGAGTACCTACTTTTGAAAAATCCAAAGTTTTCTACTCACCAGAGAGGTTTCTTCCTCGAAATCAACAGACTTCAAGCAATTGAGAAACTGCAGGGTTCGGTAGACCACAGAGTCCGGCTCCAAGTGGCTGTCTATGAACTCATCCAGGTACTCCTCTAACTCGTTTGCTTGTGAAATACGTCCCACACCAACTTTGAGAACGTAAGCATGCTTCAGCAACTCCACAATAGGATCGCATGGCTCTCTGTGATTTGCTGTAACCAAACGACACCTTGATATTAAAAAACTCTAACGCACAGCACAATCGAACTGTTGAAAAAGCAAGCAGAGCTAGGTTAAGTAAGTAATCGATGCAAACTACTCACCGTAGTCTTGACCAGACTTGTTGAGAAGGATCTCATAGGCCTTGGCCTTGAATCTCCTCAGGTGCTTCTCGTTGTCCTGTCGGGGTAAGTACGGATGCTCCTCGGCCTGGTAGTGCCTGCGAAAGAGGCTCTCGCACAGTCCTCGGACGAGGCCGTAGACGTCGTTGTCCTGGGGCTCCGGATCCATTTCTCTTCATTCTCGTGCTATTCTATCCTCTCGAGCATTGTTCTCTGCACTTGTGCACTACTTTTACTGCTCGATGAGATCGATTCGTGCGCGAGCTCTCAAATCAAAACAAAAATATCTATATAGCGCATTGTATCAATGCGTATCTTAGTATACGTTATATATATATGTATAGGTATATATGTAACCGTCGAGCGCGCGCAGTCTGCACATGTGTGTGGTTTATGACCGTCAGGAAACGGTCCGAGACGATAAAAAAAAAAAAGCGATGGATGTGCGCGGTTTGGAAATTGGGGAGGGGCGTATACAGTCTGCATGTGCGGTGAATAATTGATAAAGCAATAATAGCCAATATGGTACTACCTGTTGATAGTAGAAGTCAAAGCTATCTCGATTTTTTTTTATTTTTGTAAAGATTATTCCATGTGTTTAAGAGATGATTTGTAATGCATTCTTTAGAGTCTAGTAACAATTTGTTGAAAAAATATAATATATTACCCAAATGTCCTTATTTACTTCGCATATAAGCAATTGTTTTGAATTGATATTATAAGCATAGGTAATATATGTATAATTAAAAATAAAATACACCGGGTGTCGAAATAAAGTGAAAGTATAAAGCATTAAAATATAAGTTCGAGATCGTCTTGATTCGCTGTGGCGCCTGGAAACCATCAACCAAGAATGCAACTAAGCTCCATTCGCGCAGAGTTTGATCAAAATGCAGGCGATCAGTTTCGTTCGCTCGCACAATCAGACGGCCTGAATTCTGAGGTATTTCTCTGTGTGTAAAATTTGCAGCAATCAACCTCATAACTTTTAGAGGCTTGTGTATTTTTTAAAGGTACTACACCTGCAACCAGATCTTCCTGTAAACCATGGAAAAATTATGGTGATATTTCTGCAGTACAAGAAATTGCATTGGATATAATACTTTGCAGTAGAAGTGCAGTAGTCCCTTTATTTTATAAAAAATCATTAAAAATTTGTAAAATAAAAAACTTTTGAACTTTTTTGTAGTTGCTTTACTATACAGGTCTCATACTTAATTTTCTACTTTGAGAGTCATATCACTATTTACCAAGCATTTTTTACAGTGTCATTAATCGTTCTATAGTATTTTAAATATTTTCGACAACTTATTCTCATTGTTTATTATTTTCAAACAGAAACTCCTCTCTCAGTTGATTATTCAGCTTGGAGTAGTTTCTCTCGCTTAACTTTGACCACAAATTATGTTTCAGGTAGAAGTAGTCATGGAAAGCGAAAATGAGGGTTGGGGAGAAAATCCGAGATTTGGAAAAATATGCTTTATCTTGTTGCAAAGATGAGACCATATCTCCTACCTAATGAGTTGAGAGTATAAATATAGCGATCTGAAAGACTTCTGAATAGCGATAATTCGTCAGATTTTCTAGTTTTGTTTGAGAGAAAATAACATCAAGTTACTGGGAAATTCTATGAAAATTTTAAGGTGATTTTTTGGACACTATGTGCTTTTTGTATATAGTTCTTGATTTTCGATCGATCTTCTTATTTTAAGGAAGACATTTTAAGTATTCTATATCTCTAAAAAATATATTCTTATATAATGTACATCCTTAGGAAAAAATTCAGATAATACTGCAGCTCTTTCTCTCTTCATTCTATACATTAATAAAATGTTCAAGTTACATTAACAAATGAAAAAAAGCAAATCATTCAATTGACAATCTTTTGCATTAGCTGCCTTCATCTGCCATCCACCTGTAAGCGCAAACACCGATGTAGATATACGTATAAAGCTCACCGCGCGTCATCAAGTCCATATCTAATCAATGGCACACATTTACAAGAAAAGTATAACGACTATACTACTATGCATATTGCGCGCCGATACAAAACTTGTAGTACTTAACAAAAATATCGACGGATATGCATCATAGAGCACGCGACGCCAAGTTATACACACAAACCAGTCGCTTAGCAACTCTTGGCGCACCACACAAAAGTCCCGGGTTACACGAGGTTCGCCTTTGGACTAGGCTCGATAGGTCAGCCGTGTGTGAGAGTTACTGTGCTAACGAGGTTGGAATCGCGAGACAGTGACTATAGGCTCGTTCAGAGCTAAAAATGAGGGAAGATGCTCCTGAAGTACTTGGGATCGATCTTGCCGCCCCATGTGAGTATTTTTTTTAGTTTTACGTGTGATCATTTTTGCTTGCGTTGCGTGTGTGTGTGTGTGTGTGTGTATCGAATAATTTACGTTATATACAAAAAGTTACTGAATACCTTATTATTTGTTATTTATTATTATTTAATGAATTTGATCGCAGGATTCGGAGAATCGAGTGGTGGCTATCGCTTGGTCACCGAATAACTTGAAATTAGCTGTCGCCTCGACAGACCGTTCCATTTACTTGTTCGACGACAAGGGGGTGAGGAAAGATCGATTTTCCACGAAACCCGTTGATTCTAAGGTAGCCAGCTATGAGTCACTTGCTCTTCTACAATATATACTGTGATAAATTATTAAAAAAATTGTGCACATCATTTTCAGAACGGTAAAAAGAGTTACCTGGTGAAGGGCATAGCTTTTTCACCGGAATCGACAAAGATCGCCGTTGGACAGACCGACAACATCGTATACGTTTACAAGATCGGTGAAGAATGGTAAGCATGTAAAAGTCACATTTTTTAACAATATAATCTAACTGTGGATGTGAAATCTTGTGTTGAAGGGGTTCGAAGAAGGTGATCTGCAACAAATTTCCGCAGAGTTCGGCTGTGACCTGTATATCCTGGCCGAGCGAAGGTCCGATCATTATCGGTTTGGCCGATGGCAAGATACGTGCTGCCATCGCAAAGGCCAACAAGGCTCAGACTCTCTATGCCGCCGATTCCATGGCGATCGCTTTGGCTGTCAAGTGAGTATTGAAAATAAAATCACGTAATTTCTGTAAAAAAAAAACTGATTAATAAAATATTCACATTTCAGCACAAGAGGAACGGGCTTCCTGTCGAGTCACGCTGATGGCAGTGTCATCCGCTACTACGTTGCGGAGGACGGCGCGGCGGAACCGGCCGGTCGTGTCCTGACGCATTCCGTTCCTGTTTATGCACTGGCTTGGCCGCAGTCTCACATCGTAGCCGGTGGCTGCGACAAGAAACTTGTGTTCTACGACTCACGCGGCAAACCGACCAAGAATATCGACTACGGTCGCGATCCCGGGAACACTGAAAAGGATCTCAGTGTCGCATGCTGTAGTCCCAGCGGACAGAGCGTTGCCGTTGGCTCCTGGGATAAGGTTTGTGAACTTATGTCCATAGATTACGTGATTTTTGTCAATCGAGTCTTTAATTTTTTCGTTACTTTCAGGTGAGGATCTTTGACTGGAGTCCCAGGAGGAACGTATGGGAGGAAAGCAATTCCAAGAATCTGCCCAATTTTTACACGGTCACTGCTTTAGCATGGAGGAAAGACGGTATGTGATGATAGAAAATACTGAAGTCACATGAGGTATCACGTGACGTGACGCAAGTCTTATATGTTGCGCAGGTTCGAAGCTAGTTGTTGGCGGTTTGTGCGGTGCGGTGGAGCAGTTCGAGACGATTCTTCGTCGGACTCTGGTGCGCGGCAGCCACGAGGTCTCGTATGTCGGGCCGAGTCAGGTAGTGATCCGCTCACTAGAAGGCAAGTCGCGGCCCGTCGTCGTCAAGTCCAACAGCGGCGCCGAGATCGAGGACGTCAAGGTCATGGGTCGGAGTGACAACCGCGTCGTCGCCCGGACGCCCATCTCTCTGCTCATCTGCGACATTGACCAGAACCTACTCAGCGAAATACCCTGGGAGGATAAGAACGGTAAGATTCGTCACGTGACGCATCACATGACGCGCGATGATATCCTTGAACTGACCAACAGGCAGCGAGAAGTTCTTCTTCGACTACCCGGGCGTCTGCTTGATTTTCTGCGCGGGCGAATTGACCATCGTGGAGTACGGACGCAACGAAATCCTGGGCGCCGTGCGCACCGAGGCGATTAACCCTCACGTGGTGAGCGTCCGCATAAACGAGCGACGACTGCCTGGTCAGCCGGACAACAAACGACTGGCTTACCTACTGGATTCGCGAACTGTTCGTATTGTCGATTTGGCCAACGGCAACGTCGAAGTGGCTCTCATTGTGCACGACGCGCGCATCGACTGGCTTGAGCTCAGTGAGACCGGAAGAAGACTGTTATCTAGAGACAAGCGTGGCAAGCTTTGGCTCAGCGACGATCAAGGTGAGTTGCCATCACAATGTCAGATGGAGATGCGTTATGTTCAAGGTTTAAAAATAATATCGTATAGGCGGTCATGTACTGCTGCTGAACGGTACGAGCTACGTCAGCTGGGTGGTGGGCTCGGACGTGGTGGTGGCGCAGTCTGGGTCCAACCTTGCAGTGTGGTACAACGTGGACGCCCCGGACGCCGCGACTTTCATTCCTGTGAAGGGTGACACCATGGACATAGTGCGCGAGGGTGGTCGAACCTCCGTGCTCGTGGACGATGGTGGAGTAGAAGTAGCTTACCTGCTCGACGAAGGTCTCATCGAGTTCGGCACTGCTCTGCACGACAACGACTTTGGAAGAGTCGTGCTGTTCCTCGAGGAGCTCGGAGATAGACCGCAGACCGAAGCCATGTGGGAGAACGTTGCCAACAATGCTATGAATGAAAGGTCGGGCATCGCTGCGTTATATCTTTCAGTTATAACCGTTAGTATTTCGGAAAAATGTGTTGTTTTCAACAATCGCATATTTTCAGAGCGTTAACAGTGGCAGCCCGTTGCTACGCCGCGCTAGGGGACGCCGCATGCGTTCGTCTGCTAAAAGAGATCGTGGAGATAGGCGAACGCTATGCCCAAGATAATATAGCTTCTGATCCTCTGGACTGTCCTGACTGCTGGGCCAAAATAGCCATACTCAAGGGTGAGCTCAGGACAGCTGAGGCTATCTATCTCGAGCAGAACGATCTGACCAAGGCTCTGGAGATGTACCAGCGCTACTGGCATTGGGAGGACGCACTCAACCTTGCGCAGGAACGAAGATGGAACGGCCTGGCACAGCTTACGTAGGTTTCCTTCTATACTAATATACTCGCTCAACTTAAAATTCAACGTTCTGTGACACTTCTCTTGTCGTTCAACAGGGATAAGCATATGGCCTGGCTGATGGATAGCGGCCAGAAGGCCAAGGCGGCGAGCTTGATCGAGTCGAACAATCCACGAAAGTCCATCAAGTTGTACTTGGAGGCAAAGCGTCCTGGTCGGGCTGCCCGGTTACTGCTCAGTCAAGACGAGCTTATCGCCGACGAGAAGCTCGTAGGTGACATCGTGCGCGCCCTCAGGGCTCAGGAACTTATGGAGCTCGCTGGTGAGATCTACGAGCGGACAGGTGACTTCCACGCCGCCATCGAAGCTTATGGACAGTCCGGAGTCTTTGTTCGGGCTCTAGAACTTGGTAAGAAGTCTATTGACAATTTTATTTTGAATGGTTTACACGAAAAATCCTTTATTCTTGAACAGCGAGGAAAACGGAACCAAACTCGGTGGTGAAGCTCGAGAAGGACTGGGGACATCATCTGATGTCTGGCGCACAGTACGATGCGGCCATCAACCACTTCATCGAGGCCGGAGAAACGTCTTTGGCGCTCAACGCTGCAGTGCTCGCTCACCAGTGGAAAAAGGCTCTGCAAATAATTCAGGTAGGTTACTTGTTCTCTCACATATCTAAACTGAAGAATATTGTTAAATAATTAATTAACATTAAATTCGCCAGGTAATCGAGGTGGATGACGACCCGGAAATCCGTGGCCACTGCGAGCGTATGGCCGAGCATTTTGCCTCGACCAACGACCTGGGCCTAGCCGAGCGCCTATACTTACGAGCAGGCCTGGCACGTCGTGCGGTAGAAACGTACGCCGCGGCTAATAACTGGCAGCGCGTCCAGGAACTGGCCCAAACAGAGCTTGATCCTGCTCAGGCAAACGAGCTTCTTGCAGATTACGCGAGCACTCTCCGAGCCAAAAATGACTACCGTCATGCAGAGGCTCTCCTCGCAGCAACCGAGCAATACGACGAAGCTATAGCTATGTATAAACAGGCCGGTATGAGGCAGGATATGGTCCGGCTAGTCGCCAAGTTCAGGTGAGCGAGACTTTAGAGCTTTTAAATAAGAATGTTTTACCAAGTAGCTTAATTTTTACGTTAAAAATTTCATTTATAGGCCGGAGTTACTGAAGGAGACGCACGCGCACCTGGCAAAGGAGCTGGTGAAATCAGGCAAGCCGAAAGAGGCCGAGGAACACTTCCTCGGAGCCAACAACTGGCGCGGAGCCGTTGACGCTTATCGCTCCGCTAATATGTGGGAAGATGCACTGAGGGTTGCCAAACAATCTTCCGGCGATAAAGCTGCTCAGCAGGTCGGTTGAATTTTCAGCTGTAATAATAGTATAAAAGGTAAACAAAACTTAAATGAAACGATTTGTATCTGTGATAGGTCGCACTGATGTGGTCACGAACACTGGCACCAGAGCTGGGCGCTCGAGTGCTCGCAAGATTGGACTACTTGGATGCCTGTCTGCAGTTGGCTTGTGAAGCGAACTACTTCGACTGGGCTCTGGAAATCGTGAAATATGGTAGCGTGGAACAACAGCGCGATGTGCACTACCGATACGCCATGGCTCTCGAGGACGAGGGACGTTTCTCCGATGCCGAGCGCGAATTTCTCAAAGGTGCGCGACGACAGAAATCTGAATCGAACGTATCGTCCTACAACTCATTTATATTTGATTTTAAAAATTATAGCCGACAAAGCAATGGAAGCGGTGCAGATGTACATCCACACGCGGGAATGGGAGGCAGCCGAGTACGTGGCTCAGAACCACTGCCAGGAAGGTCTGTCCCAGGTTTTAGTTGCTAGAGCCTCGGAGGCAGCGGAAGCACAGGACTACGCGACCGCTGAATCCTTGCTACTGCGCGCTCACAAACCTGAAACCATCATCAATCATTACAAGGTACGTACTATTGCGTTGTTAGAAGATACACAAGTCGATTGAGCAAAATTTTATTATCCGCAGAACGCCGGCATGTGGTCGGAAGCGATGCGCGTCTGTCGCGAGTACCTTCCGAGCCAAGAGGCAGCCTTACGTCGCGAACTGGGTCAACGCACTAGTTCCGTAGACAGCAACGGCAATGGCAGTAGTCAAGCTGTTCTCGAAGAAGCTCGTCACTGGCTCGAGGTCGGCGAGGTCCGCGCCGCCCTTGAGATCCTCCTGCGTGACCCACGAGCACCTCGAACAGTCCTGATCCAAGCGGCAGAAGTGCTCCTGCAACGCGCCGAGCCTGAACTGGCAGCTCAACTCGGCGGCGACCTCGGATCCAGACTCTTCTCCTGCGACGAGCATGCGCTGGCCGCTCAGGTCTTCCTTCAAGCCGACAGGATCAAGGACGCTGTCAGCGCGCTCGCTGCTGTAGGAGACTGGACCAAAGCCAGGAGAGTCGTTCGAGAACTCGCTCCAGATTTGGAGATATATCTGGAGGACTTGTATAGAGAGGCGATGATTAAGGAGGGACAGGTGGAGAACCTGGCGAGGGTCGATGCTGACGCTGCGCTGGATATACTTATGCGGAAAGGACAGTGGAACCAGGTCTTTGAGACTGCCAAGACTCAAGGTAGTTCGACCATTGTTCTGTTTATTTTAAAAGTAAGGAAATAAGGAAGCTCATACGTATTTTTTCGCCAGGTGCGACAACACTGCACAAGTACGTAGCCATACGTGCTGCCCAGCTCCTCAAGGCTGACAGCGTCATCGACGCGGTTCAACTCTACTCGCTGTACGGCGCGCCAGCGATCAGTCAGAATTTCAATCTGTACTATCACCTGGGCGAGAGTGTGTTGAACTCGAATGAGACCTGCAATGAATACGTCTACCTGGCCAAGCTGCGGAACGTCTTGCTCAAGCTCGTCAGAAGTCTGGACACCTCGGTATCGACCGTAAGTTATTCTCACTCTGAGCTTGATTCAGAATAGTAAAATCTCTTATCTGATGATAATTCAATGAGCTTCTTTCTTTCTCTGAATACCAGGTGACGAGTAAATTCGACAAGCTTCTTCGCTGTGCGCACTACTCGGCGGTGCGGTGCGCGAGTCGTCAGCTGGGCGGTTCGGATCTGAGTGGTATAGTGCTCAAGTCATCAGTAGGCCTGCTGCGCTACACGGACATTCTGCTGGCTGACCGGGCCTACTACGAGGCCGGCAACGAGGCTCGTAAGGCCGGACTCAGCAGCGAGGCGTTTGTCTTCCTCAATCACTTCCTCGACCTCGAGGAGTGCGTCGAAGAGGGCGACGGTAGCGTTCTCGGTAAGGAGTCACCTCGCTACTGTCTTCGAAAAATTACTTTTTACCAGATTTAACGAACCATCTCCTATACAGACGTGGACGACTTGCGCGTGACGGACTTTCCACTGGAGGTACCTCTTCCACCTTCTCTAAGCCTGAGCCGAGAGGACCGCGAGGAGGTTCGCGAATGGGTACTCACCGTCTCGATGGACCAGCGAGTGGAACAGGGTCTACCGGTTGACCAACGAGGCGTGTACGTGGGCTCGTTGACCAGCCACGCGACCGATTTAGCCAAGCCCCTCGTTGAGTGCGCTTTGACGGGGTATCCTGTACGCGGTGCCTCAGTTCAATTCGAGGCCAGTCGCAAGCTCGCCGCCCGGGAGGATTGGAACAAGTTCATTGCCGCTGCTAGACAGACACCCGGGGACTCGGCCCTTAACGATGTGATTAGTTTTGTGCAGGACTGGTGTGGTGTAGCACCTAATTATACGTTTTGAAAAGGACACTATTACTGAGTTTTTTTTAAAAAGATTGTATCTGGTATAGTGTCAATAGGATGATGTGAAGGACTGATGATACATTGTGGGTAATGTTACTTTGGTTTTTTATTGTATTGTAATGCATAATTATGTATAAGTAGACAGATGAAATATAATCTTTTTCACTGAATTACTTCTCTTTTGATGAGGTATCTAAGATTTAAATATTAAAGGAGTGTGAAAGTAATTGTCAATGGCTGCGAGTTATTTAAATAATAGATGTATTTATACCGTACTGATGTCGCGTCCGATTATTGCATAGATTTGTATGTAAATTAGTTTGTGATTTGCCGCTGCAGTATCAATGTTTTCATACTTCTTTTTTAACCGGTTTCATTTAATAATTTTTTCTCTTAAAATAGGCCCAACTAACTCCTTAAACTATGCAACCTGCTTAGAAAGCCAATGATTTTTTTTCGTTGCAGCACTAGTTTTTCCGCTAACAGAGGTACAATTTAAGCGCTGTTTTAAAATTTTTTTATAATAATACTCTCTTCCTAAACAGTGAACTACATAATATATATGAAATATTTACATGTTACTATATTTACTCTGTCCTTTTGGATGCAGTGATTGATGGAGAAATTGAAACATTATTATTTTTAAAAATATTATTTATATTAATTGCTACTTTCGCTCTCAACAGAAGAAGCATTATTAATCGTATATTACTTTGATACGCGCATTCACACGTTTATTAACTATTTTACATACACTCATCACATCATTTACTTTTGTAATTGATTTCTTTCCATGAAACAACAGCCCTCTGATCATCGGGAGCTTTTGCGAAGGGCCTTGAACCCTCAGGAGTAACATACTGATTTACCTGATAGTCTAACATTACCTTGTAGTTGAAGACATCCGTTCCCAATTGCTGCAAAAAAGTCAATTTCATCATAATGACTTGGCTTTTGTAAAATATTTTATGAAACAAACAAAAAAGAAAATCATACAACGATGCCGGCTCAAACATGATAATCACTTACTTGTGTCAAGGGACTCGTGTTCGTAGTCAAGATTCCAGCAAAATTATTTTTCTTCGCCACTTCCAAGCAATGCTGTTCCATCAATCGCATCAATATAACGTTCCCCGAAGCGTCGAGCTCATTACTCGTTGCCATCATGAAAGTATGGAATATTTTATTCTTTCCTTCCGGCAACTGCTCATCTCTCACAGGCTGTTCAATGTATTCCAAGAAGTCGAAGATTATGTTCAATTTTGAATCTATAACGACTTCCGGTTCATCTCTTGCGTCGAAATTCAAAGCAACAGATACCAGTTCGTTATTTGGAGATTTGAGTACGAAACTAAAGTTTTTCTCCAACAAAGGCGCCCATAACTGCTCCATTAAAACAGTGTAGTCTTCTTTGTTGATATGCGGTAGTAACCATCGTTCGAGATCGGCTTTCGTGATGAAACTTTCTGTAATCATTCTGAGATCGAGCAAAAATCGTTAATACTTTTTCTTTTTTTCAACAAATAAAATCGTACGAAAGGCTACCACTCACTCGATTACTTGTTTCTTATGACTATCGTTCAACATTTCTAATACATATTGTTGTGGATTCACATCTTCGTTGACCTCAGAGGAACTGTCTACTTCTAGTTTGAACAATATGTCTTGGATAGATTTCGACGTTATAAAATCGGTTATACCGATGTGGAATCCTTTCTCGCGAAGCTTCAGTACTGTGTAAACGGAATTTAAGGAATTGCCTCCAAGTTCGTAAAAATTGGAGTCAACGCTTATCTTTCGTTTGTCACTTATACCAATAGTGGAGGATATGGTTGAGAACAGAATTTTAGCTTTCATCACGTGCGTAATCGGCACGTTGTCGTAATTGAAATCAATTTTCTCAGCTTCACCTGAAAATACAATTTTAACGAATTAAAAAAAAATACGAGATAATTTAGTCTAAACGTGAGTATATGTACAAACCATTGCTTTTCGAATTTTTGTAGAATCCCAACAGCTTCTGCCGATCCGTCTTTCCGTTAATGAGCAGCGGGATGTTATCCGTCAGAATTATTTCCGGTATCATGTAAGACACTAAACTCTGCTCCAAAAGGTGCTTGATGTCCTTGACATCGACGTTCTTGTCCGTTTGTTTTGGCACAATAAAACAAAGCAAAACCTGAAAGTAGATTTAATTAAGCCATAATAGCCAAAATATTAATATATTCTATTTCTAGCGCAGTTACCTGTTCAGATGTGTCAGACGTAAAGGCCAAAACCACGGCGTCTTTTACCATAGGTAATTTTACAACTGCCTTTTCTATTTCCGAAAGATCGACTCGGTATCCTCTGATTTTGACCTGAGTATCTTGACGTCCTTCGTAGAACAACAGACCGTCGGTTATCCTCGCAAAGTCTCCAGTTCGGAATACTTTCAAGAAGTCTGAAAAAAAAGTAACAATCATACCTCGATCATCTACGATTATAATATTTTCATAAACTAGTCACAATCTCTCACCAGATTTCGAGGAAAACGGATTCTGCATAAACTTGTGCGAATTGCTGTCATGAATATATCCATCGGCCAAATTTTTTCCAGCTATCAGTAGTTCACCAACTTCACCAGGTGCCACGAGATTTAACTGTTGATCCACGATGTAAACGATGCAGTTGTCGACGGGTTTTCCTAAAAGAAGAAGAGGAAAAAAAGAAAAGTCATATAGCAACCGAATCGAGAATATTCGGGTTCCGGCGCCAATGTCTCGGCAAATTGATGGTATATATTATAGCCTCTCTCCTGGACTTGACGTAAAAGGGGACCTCGTGATAACTCATCAGACATCATTCACGACGAGTTAACGCGAGTTCACTTTGCTATATACCACATGAATATACACGCGCGTCGTCGAGTGGACCGAACTACCGGGAGTGTGACTTAAAAAAAATAGCCTCTAATACGAGACAATATATAGAGACGACGATGATAGTTGATTCAGACTATTTTTTTTTAATTCTGCATAGGACGATGTATTATATACTTGCCTATAGGAATTTTTGCTTCTTTCAGGTACGGATCGTCTTTGTTAATCAAGTAGTACGTGACGTCTCCCATGATCTCGGTGCTTCCGTAGAAATTGGCGATGGTCTTCTTTTCGTTGGTGAACCAATTAAAAAATTCCTGGACTAAAGACGCAACCAGTGTCTCTCCCGAGCAGACCCATAGTTTCAACGAATTGAGGCTTTTTTTGTCTTGCTGTGTAAAGAAAAATATTCGTGCGAATGTAGTAATACAATTTTTTTTTTTTAAATAATCGTTTATTTATTCTAATTCGTTACCTGCAGCCGCAGGTAAATCAACAAAGACTTCAAGAGCGACGGTACCAAAACAATGCGCTGAATCTGGGAAAAAAAAATCACATCGTGAGAGAATCATTATAAATTGCAAACAAATGAGAAGCATCAACGTTGCCATTATTATACCTTGTACTTATTCAAAGCTGCGGTAAACCTCTCCGGGTCTTTCGTTATGTGTCTGGAGATAACGACTAGAGTGCGACCTTGTAAAAGTGGTCCCCAAATTTCGCAAACGCTGTCGACGAACGTCAAGGCTGTCTTGAAGATGCAGAAATGTTCGTCGCTGTTGTAGGGCAATGTTTTCCATTGCCAGGCGAGCCGATTTAGCAGCGCGGAATAAGGTAAGCGAACACCTGAAAATCAGTCATAAACAATGAATAATCATTCTATTGATAGCTATAGGCGGATATCGTAGAGATCTCTCCTTGGTATACTATACGTAATTGCGATTAAGTCCAATTCAGAGCAGATGATCGAAACGTGATTTATCGCACTCATACGTAATTATGTATAAGACTGCAACTTAATTTTTTTTTCAGATTTGCATACCTTTCGGCGTTCCCGTACTTCCCGAGGTGTAGAGTATAATCGCAATCTTGAAGATATTTTCATCGACTGCAATTTCATCCGACTCGTGTTCCGATTGAACTAATAGATCGTTTGCAGTCAATGTCAGCACGTCATTGTACACGCTGCTGTCCGCTAAAAATACAAGAGTAATTATTTATTTCCTTACGCACAAAGTAAGTCATCAGTACGAGATAAAGAGATAGAAAAGTATATAAGTAACTAATCACTCACGAACCTGTCTCCTCCAAAATACAAAGCACCGGTTGAGCGTCACTCAGTATAAGCTGAATCCGATCGACCGGAAACTCAACGTCGATCGGTAGATAGGATATCCCAGCTTTGAGGATCGACAGCAGGATCAACGGCAATTTCTCCGAAGGTTTAAGCGATACGCCTATTATGCTATCGCGTGTTTTACTGTGGCGTCTCAGGAGATTCGCTATCCGGTTGGACGTCTCGTCCAAGGCCTTGTAGGACAGCGACTTCTGGTGTCCATCGTCGTCTGCATGTGATGCAGGGACAAAAAATAATTAGCCACCTATATATGTATACGTACTTCAGTATCGAAGCGAAGGACGATCCTCTTTATTTTTTTCCATCGAAACGATTTGCCGCGATATATGCACGCGCGCGCGCGACGGCATTTAATGCGGCAACAAAGAGCTTTATTGCCGCCGACGACTAATTATTATCCGTCGAGAGGCTCTCGTATATTAAGCTATATGTTGCTGCTGCTGCTGTGCCCCATCGTCATGGCAAAAATTTAAAAACCACGTCCGTTTCAAATCAAGGCCAAAGAGGCTTCGTATATATACACCAGTGCGGGTCTATGATTTTAGTCCAAGTGACCAATGATACAATTGAATCGATTTAAAAAAAAAAAAAAAACGAGATCGGCCGCGGTACAATTTGCATATATTATCGTCGTTTGAATAAACAGTTATGGATGTTAATTCAAATTTAATTAGAGGTGTCGCGCGCTTTTTTTCACGGCTAATTGGATTTTAGAAAAAAAAATATGGCTCACCTTCGTAGAGTAACGCTATGCGATCTGGATTCTCCGAGACCGCGCGCTTGAACAGAGAGAAAAACGAGGACCCGTCGCTCTTCGTTGACTCGCCCGTCAGAACAGACTGGCCCGTCGAGACTTCCATCTGTGATAAGAAAGCTAGAATTAATGCATTTCTCCGACACTTGGATTGATTGTTCAAGGTCACTTCTCGTTATACAGATTTTTTCTGATTTAAAAGGCAATGTGTATATTGATATAAACACTATACAGTTATTACTGCATCTTGTATCGTTTTCAAGACGTCTTAAATAACGTTATTTATTACAATACGCGCTGCACAATTATAATTAAATACAGATCGCGCTAAACTGGAGAAAAATTATACCCTTTCAAGGCTTTGTTCATAAATCATCATTTTTATCAAGAGAATTGGAAATAATATAAACAATACCTAACGGCTATGGTATTACATTAATAGTAAACTTCCTAAGTCAGACAAAGCAGTCAGCGAGAATTGATAAATATTATAAAGCCATAAAAGTATTCTATGAAAAGATATTATATTTATAAAGGTAAAGCTTTGCTACAATCGTATAGGTGCTAAACATGAAATATTTTATATAAAATGTGTTTCACTTTTTCAAGTTTAATTTATAAGTATTGCGTTAACCAGTCTGCAAACAGGTATTTTTGTAATTATGCAATTTTATTCTGGTTTAAATAAATAAATAAATATACTAGCTACACCGAAACATATACTGACCTTAGCGCGATACGTCCAATTTGGATTTCCTCGTCGGAGAGCTGTTCTCCTCGCCGCGTTTTGCGTCGAAATTCAAATACTATATCGCGAGTATATGCACAGCACAAGCGCTCGAATGTGACGACGAAAAAGTGAAAGTCTCTGCCCGCGCACGAGGAAAGAATTTTTGACAAAACCCACCGCTCGTCGGTCGATCGACGACAAAAAAAAAAAAAAAGCCCGCGCAAAATTTTCAAATTTTCTCCTACAACACTTTACTATCTATTCAAACGAGGCAAAAGTGCAGATATCGCTCGGCTAATCGAAACTTTCTGTGTTCCAGTCGGCTCGGCTCCGCTGAATGACTCTGCCGTTTAAAGTTTCTTACGCGCGCTCTCCCTCTATTGTTCAATGCCCACCGGCGTGGTCACTCCGCGCTTGCACATTCACTGTCGTAGCATTATTATTTTTTTTTTTTTAATGAAAATAACGTTTGTTTAACGGAAAACGCACGATGATATGTGCACAACGAAATTGAATAATTTATAATGTCGTACGAGGGGGAAAAAAATTTTTTCGCTAATTGAAAGTCGATGCGACAGTGTAGATTGTTTACCGATGGCATGAAAAAAATCTTGAAATCTCGAGAGAGAAAAAAGAAATATTTGTACTCGTATATGATACTGATTGATAGCCGTGATGTGTATAAGTATGTGTGCGCGCGCGGGATTGTAATATATATAATTGTCTATATAAGCGAGTGTAGCTGCGTGTGTAACACACAACATTCGCTGCTACTGTAGCTATAGGTAGTTTACACTGCAATTGCAAAATCCGGCCGAGATATTTGAAAATATTCGAATGGAATCCGAACAGATGGTAGACCGAATGAGCCTTCCTGTTTCGTAATATTATACTCACACAGCACACACCATAAGCATTAAAAACGAGTTATGAAAGTAGCTGGAAAGGAACGTTATATTCCAATATTGTAGCAAATGCGCGCGTGTGGAACGTATTATGGGTATGATCAGGAATCTTTTTTTTCGTTCGGTTTGTGAAGTTTGGAACGAAGTCGACGGAGTTTTCTTTTATTTCGTATAGTCAACGGGTCGACCCGATTCTTTATATATTGCAGCTTTCTGTGGGTTGCAGAATTCGTGTGTACACGAGCCAGGAGTTATCTGGGTCAGTGTTCGTTCAATATATAATATGTTACTTTGTTATTTTATTTATTTTTTTTTTTTCAAGTCAAAGCGTTTGTCATTTTTCCTGTGTATATAATTATCGCCGAATTAAGTGGCGATATTTTAGACATTCTTCCTCACTGCGTAATTTTCAATTATTTATTAAGATTGAAGTGACCTTATCCTATTCTCATTTATTGCTATTTGCGTAACCCATTGAGTAAACTGTAACACTGATGGGCACATAATCTTTGTTATGTACTCTTTTTTAACGAGAAGCAACGTCAGTGTTTATCCTCTCGTAAATTGCGAGATGAAATTCGCGAGGATTAAAATAAAACACACCCTATTACTCGCTATATGTTAATTTCTTTTAAATTAATTACTACATACGCGCGCGCAAGCGACTACTTTTATCTAATTTCACTCGTCGATTTAAATATACTTGTTTTTTATACACTAAAATTAAAATATCCTGTTTTATCACAATCTTCTACGTAAACATCGTATTCGCAAAATTAGAATCCAGTAACTATAGATAGCAGACTGGGTACAAAAGTATAAAATTAAAAAAAAAAAAATGGAAAGTCGCTCAAGATCTTAAAATACCCGTTATAATAACATTTATTTACCATTAACGCAAGCGTAATTTATTTAGTCCTAGAACCGCAGCAAACATCCACGGTCTCCACATGCGCGCACTTAAAAACCGATAAACACAAAGTTTATTTTCGAAGCACCACACAACATCGTAGCGCTCGACTTTAACATGTGTGAATAATCCGTGAGCCGTGCGTGTGTCTATCTGATGTGAGGACTTGGAGCGTCGAAGCAGGCCATTTACCTCTCTCGAGTTCGCACCGTTACATCCTGCCGGGAAATAATCAATTAATCGAATAAAACATCACGCACTGGGAATGTAAAATCCGCGCGAAACAAACGTTTTCGCAAAACCATTCGAGTGCATATATCTTTCGCAAATCCTTCGATGTGTGATTTTGGTCCATTAACGAATTTTTTTTCCATTTTTTTTTTCTTCTTTCTTGAGCGCAATTTTCCGGCTCTTACGTAAGAGCTTACGCAAATTCTTACACAAGCTCTTAGAGTACGTGTATATTCGAACGTGAGTGACTTTTTATATGTGTTGTAAGGTGTTGCGGGAGAAGTTATGGTTTTATAGAGTATTGTGAATATATAAGATGGAAATTATTTCGTTGGAAATGCTGTTCTGTAGACAGAGGTGTATATGGCAATCGAGTTCTTATTGTAGGTATTTCGACGTTGATTTTCTTCGTTGGTGATCCGACTAACTGGAGAGTTCAATGCTATGATTCTTGAGTCGGCAGCTTTCGTGCGAATGAATGAATGATTAGATATCTATATATGGATTTTATACGGATTCTTTTCGGCTCTTTTGATCAGGATAAGTTAAGAATTCATCATTCTATGGGTATTTAAAAAAGACATCGCATCTGATAATCATTAGTAGTTAACGTAAAAAATCTTGTTTAATGAATAATTAGTAAACTATTATTACGAGATCGTTATTTACTATGCGAAGTTAATAAACTTATGCTAACGAAATGAAGTCGCCAACTGGTAGTTTACAAAAAAATCTCGTTCAATATACATAATTAAGCTATACGAGATTGAAAATGATCGACTTCAATCTACTAGACACATATGTTTACTATGTGAAGTTAATAAACTTATGCTAACGATGTTGCTAGCATTCATTTACGTACTTATCCACGATTTACTTCGTTTTTCACACTATTAATTTATACAAAACGACTAAAAAAATGAGCACAAACAAATTATAGTAGTAGTATAGAAATCTGATTGCAATATTCAGTGAAAACGTTTTTTTTTTATTTAAATAATTTCATAATATAAAACCTTACAATACCTAATTTTCTAAGAAAGACACAAACTGAGTTAATTTATACAACTGGTCTTCCGTTATCGCCTCGTGAGCAGAAGATGTCTGTGGCTTGCAAATCTTCTCTGGCTTTACCATATTCCCGGCGATGGTCCAGCCCTTCGCGGTGGCAATTTGCCGAGAATCATCGGGAGTCGAGCCGATCATATTCGCGAGTGTATTGATGTCGAGGAACGAGTAGGCGTCGCTGATGAGAGTGAGAGCTCGTTCTTGTATTCGTTCTAAAACGGAATTTGATCATTGTTATATTGCATTTTGATTGCTAAATTATACCATTGTATTTGAATTGATATGAATGATTATATACCTTTCAATGCCAGCATGATTTCTTCTACATTTTTGTTCCAGTTGCAATCCAAAGCAGCATGAACTGCTGGCCAATCACGCAACCACATTTTTTGTGCAACAGTCCATATGTTTTTCAAGTCTGAACTATTATTTTTTATATTCGATGGGATCCTTTTCCATAGATATTTGGCATAGCACCTAACAAGAGTATAGTAATGAAATAAAGACTGTAGTAAGAAGTGTCATGTAAATATTTTTCTCATACTTACATTTCATTTTGGTATAAATATATAGCAAGCATTTGAGAATACATTTGTGGCGTTGCAACACCCTCCGACATCTGTATAGAAGAAATTAATTTTCATTAATAATGTCATGGTTTTAAATTGTAAGTCAACTAAATTGGACTGATAAATGTATATAACATACAGAAGATCTAAAATAGTTACTTTAACCTCAAAATTTGTTTACATTGCTTTGGATACTTTACCAAAATTATCGTTCATATTTGACTTCAACTACAAATAATTAAGTTCAATTCCAATGTTCTCAAGAGCCAATGCAAAAAATAACCTCTTCTCTAGGGTGTAAGTCATTCATAAATAGTTTTTGCAGTATCGGATGATTAATATACCTACACCATAAATCTCACAATGATTTTCAAGTTTTGACAAATCAAAAATTATACTCACATCCAATTCCTTTTTCTCCAAATCGCTCAGCGTTTTCTCAATATTTTTAATCATGATAAATGAGTATATAATTAATCTCTAATACTAAATACAATGTATTTTAATAAAGTCGTTACTGAGTCTGTTCACTCTTCGGACGGTAACATTGAATTTAACGAAACAAATGAAAAATCTAACTCTAAGTGCCGCTTGTTGACATGAAAAAACAAACAGGCCTCAGTCGATACCTGTTCACCAAAAAACAAGTAGTGTAATATCACCCTCAGCAATGAAAATACAGAATACTCGGCTAAGGTTAGGTCGTATCTGCGCAAGTCCCGATTGCATGCCAACGTTTTTTGTTTCTTATTCCGGTGTGTTGTGTGTTATACCGACCTTGATGATAATAGAGAAATCGATTTGTTTTGAAAACACTATTGACGTATCTTAGGTTAATACTGACACTACTGACAGTATGAAAGTGAAATAAATTCAAAGAATTTAAGTACTAGGGTTTCGATGTACGAAATTTGAGCATAAATAAAAAACAGGTGTGTATTTGTAATTGTCACTAAGTTATAATAGAGATTGCTTTTGATAACAATAATGGTCGTCGAGAACGACGTGGCACAAAGAATAATTCAGAGGAGTACAGGATAATGTATAGATCAATATAAAATATTTATTTTGTATGAATAGATAATTATGTGCAAATAGATCTTCGTACTTTGGTATGTAAACTATTGCTTATAATATCGTTGTTTATTTGTCCAAATAAAATGATTTCATTTTACACAAGTTAATAACAACATTGTAAATATTGTACTTGCAGGTGCCAAAACAGAATTAGAAAATATGAAGGCCTTGCATAGGGATACACTGTTAAGAAAGTATTTAAAATATTTGCAGAACAAGTATGGAACAAATTTACGTTTTAACTTAAATAATTTGAAAGGAAATGACAGATTGATGTTGCTGCTTCCGATTAAAAATTTATATATAATATCTATGAAAGATCCATTTTTACTACATCATAATGAATTGGAAATGAGGACAGTTTGTGAAAATCAATTTTTCCTTATGATGAAAACATTGTATTCAATGTTCAAGGAAGGAAACTACCAACTTTTATCATGTTCTAATCGAGGTTCTAATACTTATCAAGTTTTGCCATATCAAAGTTCCTGTGAAGATGAAAAATCCAGATTAAGTGTAGTTTCTAGAAATAAAAGTAACGAGAGGGATATTTTATGTAACTCTAATATATTCAATTTATATTTGTGTTACTTCCATCTTCTCAAAGATTATAATTTTTTGGAAAACATTAACGAGGAACTTCTCAAAAAACTCGAAGAATCAGAAAACATTCGCACGGAAAGTATTTATTCTAAAGAAATTAAGTTTTGTAAAATCTGCTTAGTGCTGAAAGATGAATTGCAAACATTGAAGGAGAAATATAATAATATTTCAAAAAATTATACTATTGCACAAATGGAAAAAGAGAGATCAGTTATGAAATATGCTACAGGAGAAAAACGTTTGCTTGAAGCTCAGAAGTAATAATACTGATTTTTAAATAAATTTTTTTTAATTTCAAATTATATCAAACATGATTTATCTTTTTCAGATCCATTAAGTTGGCTGAGAAAAAGCACCAAGATGCCTTGAAAGAAAATGCAGGATTACAAAAAAAATTACAAAGAGCAGAGCATGATATTTCTAAACTGGCTACTGAAATGAACAGTAAATGTTCAGAAATAATGCAGCTACGCAATCAAATTGAACGACACAAAGATAGTGATAATGCTAAAGAAATGAAACTAAAATGGGCACAAAATAGATTAAAAATCATTACTGATGCTCATGAAGAATCTCAGACTAAATTAAATGAATCACTGGTAAGTATAAAATGTACTCACTTTATAAAAGTCATGTAGAGATATGTGTCTGTATGTAAAATTATTTTTATTTTATTTCAGTCTAAAAATACGGAATTGAAAAATCAATGTGAATTTCTCCAATCACAAGTAAACGATAAAATGAAAATGGTAAATAAAACTGATGAGAACAAAGTCACAATTTTAGATCAACAACTGAAGGAACAACAAGCTCGATTAATTATGGAACGACATGTGATTGAAGATGCGGAAAATACGCGCATAAAACTTCAAAAAGAATATGATTTATTATTGGACAGGCAGCGGATTACAGATAAAGAAAATCATTTACTTATTTCTCAAATTCACAGTTTACAAAGGGAATTCACAGATTCTAAAACAGAAGCGAATTCTTTGAGAGCATCTCTTGAAAGGGAGAGAGAAAAAGTTCAAACTTTAGAAACTCAGTTATCTCAGATGGAGACATTAAATAAACATTTAGAAACGTAATATTATTTCATAGATACCATAAAATTGTTTGTTCATTCGATGTAATATTAATAACAATTTATTTTACAGTAAGGAACAGCGTCTCTGTGCTCTTGAAGTCGAGTTGAAGCGTCTACAGCTTGAGAAGGCAGACTTTCAAGCAGACATCGAAGCTTTTCGGCAACGCGAAATTCAAATGCTTGATTTTACGCAAAAACTAACTGATAAAAATGTGCAATTGCAATGCGATTTCACAAATATACAATCCAAGTACCACATACTCGAAAACGTTCAGCATCCACTAGAGCAAAGCGTTAAAAAATATATGGAGAGTGTTAAAAGTCTGGAACAAAATTTATCTAGTGAAAAAACCAAAAGAATCGAAGAATGCGATATATTAGCAAAGTATATAGCCGAACAAACATTATACAATCAAAAGCTTTTATATCAGTTGGAAGACTTAGAAGGAGAAAAAGACATATTACGCAAAAGATACGAATTAGCGATCAGAGAAATGAATCGGGAGATGTACTTACGCCGTACGAAATCGAAGAATAATACATCTCTGTCTGATGCTTCATCTTCAGAAAACTGTGCCAACTGCGACGAGTCGTCACTAAATAGAGGTAATAATTTCAAAGCATTAAGGATTTTAATAATTTTCTAATAATTTACAATATTACGTAATAACTATCAAAATGTTTATGTTAGAATCTCATAGCCAGAATTCAAGTTTGAACGAAATGGGAAGTGCCAAAATGTATGATGTGTTGGATAAAGAAAATTTATATAAACAACTTATCAAATTACAAAAAATCAATGCGAAACGAGCCGAAAGAATAGATTTTTTGGAGGAACATTCTCATGCTTTATTAGAAGAATTGCAAAAGAAAACAAAAATAATTCAAAATTATGGAATTCCATGTGATATTACAAATCATGGAAAATTCTAAATTTTATTCTAGTCTTTTTATACTTAAGAACTATTTTTAAAGAAATACAACTAATACAAGACCAAAGACGTTATCAAAGATGTAAATATTCATAAAAAAAAATATTTTCCATGAAATGTTTTACAAGTATTTTTTAATACTTGTATTTTACTTGACACTGTATTAACACTGTATATATACCGACGCCAATCGAAAATGTATAATATATAAAAATAATAAAATGTTCAAACATTAAATCTTAAATTCTCGTTAGTTATTTTTTAAGTTTTTATTAATTCTGTATGTATTTGAAGAACAGAAGGAAGTTTGGAACACGGATTTGGACCGTCGTCTGGGTTCGTTCCCTATTCCTTATCACTATTTAGTCTCACACTGTATGAGAGCCGTAAAGGCTGTAAACTAATGCTAAAATATTAGTGCTATAATTTTTGTCGAAATCGATATTAAAATTATTTCATAGAAATTCTAACTATTCACAATGGTTGCAGTGGCAAGAGGAGGTAAATTCCGTTGAATTAATTTTATTCTTTTTAATCTCCTTTATTTATAATTTGTTATCTACTGCAAGATTCTTAACATTCCGTCTTTTTTTTAGGCATGAACTTTACTTATTCAAATCATATCATATGTGATTTTTTTTCTTACTAACATTTAATCAAAATTAAGTAAGATTAAAATCTGTTCTTCTATTCAACTAACTATTTTGTATGACAACAGTGAGGTTATTAAATATTTACATAATAGGTCAATCACAATACTAATACATTTAATCATTTCGTTTTGATATACATGTAAAGCAAATATATCTTTTACATAGTTTACCATGAAACAAATCAGTGATTGCTATTGTCTTAGATATGCACAATCCTATTCTGAAATTGAGCGTTGCCACCATATACTTTTTTTTAATTTGCTAAAATTTATAACCTAATCTAAGTAATGCATTGCTTCACACAAACTTGATTGAAATGTTATAAATATACAAATTAAATCTGTGGTTTAACATATATTCAAATTTGTTTGTGTAGTGGGCAAAATACGAGCTCTATGGAGGCAAGGATGGACTGAAATACCCGAGGTAATGGCAAGCAGTGGCTTAGCAGTTTTTGGATTATGCCTCGGCATTTGCTCTTATTTTTACATAGACAGGACACATGGGTGGACTGAGAAATACAAGACGCGATATATGGGTAAGTGAATTTTGTGTAAATTTATTACATTTTTATAAATTGATAACAGTGTAATTATTCTTTTGATGCGCATAAGTTGTTCATGAACTGTAATGTAGTTGTAGTAAAAGATCTTTAGAATATAGGTATAGTATTATTTTTAATAGAAAAAATTACCATTTTAATACGTATTTATTTTTGTTTCAGTTATAAGATCAGATGATCCAAGAGCAAAAAAGATTCAAACTTATTCTAGCTACGATTGATCATGTTAAAAATTTGAATATTATTTGTATATAAACATTGAATAAATAAATATAGTAAAGAATGTTATTGTGAAATTTAACTTTTACTTTTTAAATATAATCATTAAATTTCCACAGCATCAATATTGGTTTACAAATTAAGCTACAGCAAACTAGAGTTACAAAGTATTATACATATAGATTAGGTATAATACATCATGTTATAATTGTGTAATAAATATTTAGACATAAGTATTTATGATTTTATTAAAACTAAGCATAGATGACAAATTTTTGATAAATTATTTAATTCTTCGACATACATTATAAATAAAATTACAAATAATATTTTATGGATATACATTTTTAATTGAGAGCTGTTACTAGTTGTATGGTTTATAATAAACAATTTTTTATAGTGTAATATTTCACTGGTACCAAGTAGATGTCTCGGTTGGAAAATGTCACACATGTCATGGCAGAGTTAAAATATTATGTCTAGAATTCATCAGATATATGTTGAATTTACACACGATGCATCTGTAAAACTATAGACTAACATAATTTTTATATCTACGTACGAATAAGATTCTCATGGTAATCATATAGCTATATTTCCTAAATGACAAAAAAATGGCAATAGAATCTCAATAAAGTCAGTTCAAATTGTAATATATTGTGATCAATGAAATTTATCAACAATAAATACATTATAGCGCATAGTTTACTACAAAAGGCATATGAACACCATCAAAGAAATGCAAATTTAAAAAAACCGTTTGCCATGTATTAGTACCATTTATTTTCAACACAGACTATAATAGTAATCTTTTCACCAGTAGTACACTAAATGCTATAGATAAATGTCATGAATGTTACATACTTAGTGGCATGAAATTGTATTTTTGTTGTATAAATGATTTTAATTTGGCTCTATTAAAGAGAATGAGCTGTTCTTGTTTTACACAATATATCACAATTCCAACTTAAGCAGGGTTTACAATACTTTACTTTATTACACTGATTTTGCACAGGATACTTTCCAGTATAATTTATCAACATATAGTGATAAAGATATATATCAAATACGCAATATTTTAACTGAATACAGTATATTGAGGCGAATAGTCATGTCTATGCTAAATATTTATCAATGATGCATTAAATATGTAAAAAAAGGACTAGAGAATCAACTAATTAATAACGAACATCACGTTGCTAGAATTTGATCATTATATGCAAATTAATCAACAATACATCAATTTATTTGAATCTTGTTTTAAATGCGTGATTGTGCGCGCGCATACTTTTGTGTAGTAATGGGCTATATCTAAAAGCAGATAAATAATATTGATCGCGATCACATTCAAAGATCTGCAGATATATGGGAATGGCAACGAAATTCTTTAAGTTGGGCACAGGACTAGAACAAAAAGAAGAGTAAATATGAGTTATAATGTCAATAGTTTTTTTTTCTAAAATATAAAATTTTGTTTTTAAATATGGTGATATTTCAAAAACTCATTGATATAATAAATGCATTACCTTTAAGTATATAGTCTGTCAATAATGCAGGAACAGCTGGACTGTCTTCATTAATAGCTTTCAAAACTAAAACAATTATTAAAATTAGTATATTTATACTTGGACAGGATACTTTTTAAAGTAATTTTCAAATGGACTTACTTTTAATCAAGACTTGTAAAGCTTGAATGTCAAGAAGACCATTATCCGTATGGTAAGGAATAACAGTTGTTAAATACTGAAACCAAAATTGTAAAATCTTGTATAGTGGAAACCAAGTTTATTTTGATTATTAAAAGTTCAAAATTATACCTTTGACTCTTGAATAGACTTCCGTTGAAGTAATGGACTAGTTCCATTTTGTAATTGGTTACGCTTTTTCGCTACATGGTGTTGTCTTCGCCGATTTTGTACTGCAAGCAATAGTGAAATAAACTGATTCTTCAATTCTTTTTCGTATTCCAACTCATCTCTCAAAGCAAGTTCGCTGATTAAAGTTTCACTCAAAGCAGATATCAAGGAATCCATTTCACCCAGCAAATCTGATAGTTGTTTTAAACTATATTGTTGCAAATCTAAACATAATATTTCATTGTCAATAACAAATTGTGTCACAATCATTTAAAATAAATATCAATACATACTTTTTTCATGAAGTGGAGATGATAGAACTTCCTTACTTCTCTCCAAGGCTTCATTGGCTCCAAGTGAATCAGAATTCAGAGACACATCAGATAATGGGCTTTCTTGCATAATATCATCAATTTCTTTTAATACTTCATCAGCAGTTTTTACGGGCTCTTCAACATTATAATTATCATTACGACTAGAGAGTATCAAAGCATGCATGTCTAAGTCAGTAGCTACAGCTTCATCTTCACTACTTAAATCTTCTAAGCCATTTCTATAAAAATAATGATTCGTTATAATGATAATAATAAATGAATTTTTAGTCTTTATAAATATTATATGTTACCCATCAAATGATTTAGCTGATTCATTTAGATTTAAAGTTGGCACATGCAATTTTCTAGCATAAGATTTGCTCCAATCTATTGGCAAAATATTACCAAATGTACCAGTTATAGTCCACCACATTCTGAAAAAAATTGATTTACAGATTAGATACATTTTTTGTAACATGAAAAATTATAATATTGTCAATCAATTACTGGCATTCGTTCATGATTTCCTCTTGAGAGCGAACTTGTACAGGAGCTAGAGATTCAACATTGGTGCCATAGTCTCTAAAGCATGTAGTAATTTTTTCGTCAAAAGTGTTTACTAAATCTTCGAGACTGCCACTAAAAGGGCTAAATGATCCTTCTTGAATAATATCTGAAGTTTCATGAGTATTTGCAGTGGTATTTGTTTTTCTATTTTCCACAAAATTCCTTTCAAGATTAACATCTAAGATATGATCTGAAAAAGAATTGAAGGAAATTTAAAAAAAGTGCCTAAATTCCACATAGCAAGATCTAAAAATAAAAACGTTATTTACCAGAAAAAATATTCATATTTCTAATTGTCGTTGAGTCTTCTTCTTCAAAGCACGCTAGAGGTGCCTCAAACTTGAGTTCAGCAATTTTAGTTGCCATATCCTTCATCACTGCAGTATTTGTAGTATCGGATGACGATGTAAATCTAAACAAAGAAATAAGCTTTTTTGATGGATATATGTTTATAAACACACAAAATAATATATAAATATCAATAGTGTTCGCAAATATAATGGTTTTGAGTTCCCATATATGGCCATGTACACGTAACCATGTAAACGAGTATAAATTCTATTCTCAAGCCTTCTCGCCCAAAAATAAGATATCAAGCAAGCTTTCGAAAGAAACACAAATCAACCAGTACTCACGAGTTTCCTGTGTTTTCAACACCTCCCACGTCTATCAAATGAAGTAGAGCACTTGGTAATTGACAATTAAGAGTCAAATATAATTTCCTAGAAAAATGACGAATCTCCGTCAGCCGCACATTCCAGAATCCAGAATCAAGTATTATCACAAAAACTCACTTACCTTTCCTAAATTTTCAGGCTTTTACATGATTCTCGCGAGTTTGCTGAAATACCCCTCAAAAACGCAGTTACGTCGTTGGCTGAGCCCAAATTGAGTGAATCACTACGAGACTGGGCGAAACATCGGATTTATAGCCGAACGACGAACGCAATAGTGTATCCGACCGACTCTACTAATCTAAATCGACGCGATAAACAAATTCTCAGACTCTTGTCGCCAAGTGCACTTTTGTCTATTTACTGTATTGGGATTCTATTTTACAGCAGACTAGTAAACTAAGGGCCCGCACACACTATCTGACATAGATATATTGTTGTCGCGTTTGCTTCGAAACGCTTCTGCGCCATCTCGCGGTGGGCAGAGTTCGAGAATCTGTCAAAATATGTCAATAAAGTAACTGGTCGATTTCCCTAATTTGGCCCTTTGTGTACATTTCTCTCAATCTGTGCACTAATTAATACTGGCGCTTTATCGCGCTGTAGATAACGCCTAACGAGGCTAATTAATTCAAGTGGGCGTTTCTCTAATTTCGTAATCTATCTGACAAAAGCGCCCCCGCCGCGAAGCTTTTTTCAACTAGTCAATGTCGACGTAGCTGTCAAACGTGTGCTATGGCCCTTACGCATAAACACAAACAAATATTTAAAATCGATAACTGATAAAAGTTGCATATTTTTATGGTTTCTGCAATGATAAAATGCCGCATTGTGCTGTACGGTGAATTAGTCTAATTTGGGCGTTTGATTTGGCCTGAAAGAGCGCTCTGATGCGATGAAGTCGTTTATGCTCGGATTTTAGCTGTATATACTTGACATACGTGAATAGGTGACTTCTAGAATCAATATTTTAACTATGCACTTTAATTTTTTATACATTTTTTGTGTGTTTACTAAAGCTTTATGCACTGTAACATTTCTTATTTATCGATAATCTTACTATTGTTTATTTTCATATTCTACTTGAACGTATAATCTAACTTTTAGTAATAGCAATTAAATAAGAGTTTGCTATCAAATCTTGTATATCATATACCTATGGGTTTTTTTATATACTTTTTATTATAAGTGGGAAAATATGGCACTATTAATTATCCACAACTTGACAAAATAACATTACTCTTTTTGAATGCAGAATCACAATGCAGCATCAGTATTGGATAACTAAACAAACTCTTTCAAGAAAATTTGGAAGAAAGGAAGACGAATGTATTGTATCTTCTGATGCTCAATTAGATTCCAAGTTAGAACTTTTTCGAAACATTCAAACATCATGTGCTCTTATACAAAGAATCATAGACAAATATCAGGAGTCCATATGTTGTAAGTTAATGCTTACTATGATTACAAAGTAATCATATTTAAAAAAAATAGTGAACTATATTTTATAAGCTATCACAAACTAATTCCTTATTTTATATTTTCCTAGGTTTGGCAGAAGAAACTAATTCTATGGGAAGGTTTTTGAAGAAACACAGCGAAGATGACAAAACTCGAGCTGGAGATGCTATGTCAGCTGTAGGAAAATCTCTTGTATTCTGTGCGCAGCAGCAATTGCTTTTGCATGAACCTTTGATGAGATTTTACCAAGAACTTGAAACATTCCGCCAACGAGCTATTGGGGATACTCTTCAAAATGTCATAGCTATGGAAAAGGCTAGAACAGAGTACAGGGCTGCTTTATCTTGGATGAAGAATGTGTCACTTCAGCTGGATCCAGATGCAAACAAGCAATTGGAAAAATTTAAAAAGGTACAAGATCAAGTGCGAAGGTATGTATCAAGTTTTGTGATGATTCTTAATTTTGTTTTTCTTTTCAACAAAAGTTTTGACAGTATTTCTTTTTACAGAGGTAAAATGACTTTCGATAAGTTGGCACTGGATTGTTTGCAAAAAGTAGATTTACTCGCAGCAGCACGATGTAATATGTTGAATCACTCATTAAGTTTCTATCAAAATAATTTTCTGACTTGCACCGAAAAATCGGCTAAAACGTATTCCAGTGTCTCTAAAGTCTTTGAAAATAGGTATGGAAATAGAATATCTCCAGAGGAACTCCATATAGCAACATCAGTGGACACAAAAGACGATAGTAAAAAGAAAAGCAAGAAAGAAAATAAGGATTCTTCTAATGAAAAGTTTGTCTATAAAATATGATTTCTGTTTTTAATGCTCTATTCCCATTCACAAAGTACTTACGATGAATTGTCTTTTTTCTTTTTAGCAGTAGTTTGTTAATATCTGATAATGATATATCTCCATTGGACAATACTGGTGTAAATGAATTGGTGACAGACTTTTTTGGTATGCTTTAATTCCTTATTGAAACTTTTTTTTTAAGATTTAGCTTACCTCATGACTGTGATTATGTTTTCAGAAAAAATGTCTGATAATAGCAGTTCTAAGAATTCAAAGAGTCAAAATAATGCTGGGCTTCCATCTGCTGACAAGAATGTGTCCCACAACCAAGAATATTACGAAAATTTGGAGAAAGAATTTTTATCACAATATGAAAATAGTTCGTCAACTGATCTTCTTACAAATAAAACCGATTATACAGATACGTCAGAAATGCTGTGGAATCCTGACGACGAAGATTCTTTTCTTCCTAGATCACTTTTGAAGCAAAGCTTAAAAAGTGCTACTGATACGTCCAAACCTGACAAGAAAAGCACTCGCGCGGATAAAAACAAGGTAATATAATATTTATAACGTATTTCCGTTTTATTTGTTTAATCATATGCATCTTTTAAATTGTACTGTATTGGTGCAGACGGAGCAAGGGAACAAAAATCATAGCGCCAAATCATGGCTCGATCTGTTTGAAGAACTCGACCCATTATCCAATAATCAAATGCAAAAATCGTCAAAGAACAAAAATTCGTTTGTTTAGGCTTTTCAAAGATTAGAATAAGTAATTATTTTACCAAAGCATTTATTATTAATATATTGAAGCTTTTAATTATGTTTATGTCTAGGTAAATCTATTAATGAATAATTTATATTGTAACAGATAGTGCATCTGTTGTTGTACTTCCGTGGTTATGAAAAAAATAAAAATTTTATACTGAATATACAAGCAAGTAAATATGTTGGTTATTGATTATAAACTTCAATGCAAAGAAGAAAACTGATTTTTATCAAAATGTAGGACAGAGGGAATGGTTCGTAAGCTGAAAGAGATATAATTAAAGACATCAGAAAAATAAGTTTAAAATTATAATTTTTATAGTCCTTATTAAATAAAAAAAGGCAGATCTGGTTACAACATAAAATCGTTTACATATAAATTAACAATTCAGCTTTTATATAGCTGCATATTTAATGGTAACAAATCTCAATCTCCCGATATATATTTTAAGCTTCTGAACGTTTGACGTAATCGCTGTCTTCATCACTACAATCGTCGTCGTGAGTGTGGGTCACGTTTCGCGGAGTTTCCGGCCTCGCGTGCGGAATTTGATCGAAACCAGCTTCTGGGCTCAGAGAATCCTGAAATGACCATCAAATATATAATAAAAGCTCATTTGCGTTCAAGTTACTACACCCACCTTTGAATTACTTCCATTTTTATTTGTGCTGTTAGCATTGTCGTGGTCGTCCCTGTCCTGTTCAGCGTCGAAATAGGTTTGCAAATGTCCGCCGTTATTCTCTTTTATTTTGAACATTCTGGAGCGGCTAATTGTCGGAGTTTCCATTACAAATCGTTGCTCGTGTGCAACGGTACTCTCGTGAGGCATCTATTTATGTAAAAAACAAATATCCAAGTTACCAAGTGTACTTATTACACGACTATTATACGTGTATATAAAGTATATAAGAAAAAACTGTCGATCCTCACCAACATGGCAGGTGCTCTGAACATGTAAGAAAACGGATAGTACATCAGGTTCAAAAACGTTGCCGCGTACAGATCGGCGTATCTGACTACTTGGCTACTGAAGAACGTTTGTCTGCTACCGCTGCGGAACAACGATCCCATCATTCCATAGGCCAGGTCCATTCTGTGCGTGACATCCCTAATGGACGCCCTGAGTTTTGAAATGTCGGGTTTTTCCTTCGTGCTGCTATCTAAGTTTCTGAAAATAAGAAAAAAAATACGATAACATCAGCATACTGTAGTAGAGTTGCTCAAAGTGTTTCCGGTACAAGCCGAATTGGACCTATTCCAGGAATCGTGATCGTCGAGTTCGATTTTAGCCACTGGTTGTAATTGAACTTGATCCAAGTGATCGAGATAATATAATAATAAGAGAAAAGGCGATGCGATAACTTACTTGTACATTTCACCGAGCATTACATCCAAGCTTTGAAGTTCGGCGAAGAGCTGACACTTGTCCGTCCAGACGTGTAATTCTTGGACCAGTTCCGGGACGATCAGGAATGTTCTCCATCCCCGGATCTTCTTGCTCTTGAGTATATCTCCGAAAATGTGGTCACCGATGTACAAGACGTCCTTGCCCTTGGCACCGATCATTTCCGTAAACACGTCGCAAGAGCCTCCCGAGTAGACCTCGTCTGAAAATACCCACGCGATCGTGTGATAAATCGGAGAAAATCGACATCAAATGTATATCAGTTTTCTGATGTGTATACCTGTGTGTAGGGGACCTTTGTGAGTTCCCAACTTCAAGGCTCCAGTTTTTGTGTCCACCTGCCTCAGAATGGTTCCTTCGCCAAAGAACAGAGGCTTCTTGGCATCCACGACGATCGTGTCGAAGTAGGTCTTCCAGTTCCTGTGAGGCTCATTAGGCTGGAACGTAATTTTCAAAGTCATTTACAAGTATTATTAAGCAAAAGTCGAGGTAATACATACCTTTGCGCCATGTGGAAAATCGAAGAGGTACGTCATGATCTTATCGGTGAAGACGTAGTCGCTGTTCGTCAGCAAGAAGACCTTCGCACCGCTTTCTTTTATCCTGGTCAAGCATATGGGTAGCCTCTCATCCCGTTTGATGTACTGGTCCAGGTTCTCGATGGTCTTGGTCTTGAGATCACCGTGCATGTGGATCCAGTCGACGGCGTTCCTGACGTCCTGGAAGATACTCTTGAAGCTCATGGTAAGCTCACCCTCCTTCACACCAACGCCGCTCTTCTCGCGGGTGTACTGACGGGAATTGGAAAAAAAGTCTATCAAACAGGCCAACAGGTACGTCTCTGGCAAGTTGAACAAGGTGTTGAGGACGTAGACTCGGGACTCGTCCAGTTGCAAGAACTTGTTGGGGTAGAGCTCGTACACCTGAGAACTGAAACAGTGACCATATAAATATGAGTTAAATCTCCAATACGGAATTTATTTATACATATACAAAACTTACTGCTTGAGAAATTCGAATCCGTGTACGCAGACCAATATGTTACCGTAGGCGTCGACCTTCAGTAGGTTTCCATACAACGTATCGAACCACAATCCTCTGACCGGAAAACTGGGGTCGTACTCGAAGCGACTGATTTCCTTGGGATAACCGAGTGAAACCAGACGGTCCTTTAATAAATTAAAGCCAAGTTGCTCGTACTCCGGTGACTTGTACTCGGCCAGTGTGTAGTCCATGTCGAAGCCATAGAACTTGATGTTCTCGAGGTGCAAGCTTCGGTTGACGAATATCCTGCGAGACACATATTTTCATGGATTAAGTCATTTGAAGAAACGCTTTTTTTTTTAAATAATGATGATATTCTTACCTGTGGCTAAGCTCCCGTTTGTCGGTCCGCTGACCCTGATTGCCTTCATTGAAACTGTCCAAATCCTGCTCGCTCCTGTCGTTCCTTCTGAGGCCAAAGGATTTTTGTTTCGACATGTTGTCGATCATTCTCTGCTCTAGCGTATTAGGCTCCGCATCAAAATGCACGCGGAAATTGGCTGTGAAAAATATATAATGTTGGCGATTAATAATAAAATATAGTTTCTTCTTTTTCTGTTGTTAAATTTAACGCATTAGCTCCAGTAGTGACACCCTCGCTTTTCCATATAAAGGGATGTTTCAGGGTCTCCAAACAAAATTCGAATGGTACATGTATACGTATTATTATATTGATTAATTTTTAGAATGGATTTTTTAGTGACGAAAAGTAACATTTTTGTGAGTGATAACCATGTATAATTCCGTGTATTAGACGAATCTTACACTTGTTTATAATATACAGTCCGCTTTGATTGCATAACTGATGGAGAACCGAACGATATAGTCACCCCATAATAAAATCTTGCCCAATAGATAGTTTCAATCTGGTTCATGCAAAACATTGAGGACGTGTCAGTGCTTGGATTATATATTCTTTTTTTCTCGTAAAGATAAATAAAGAAATAAAAAAAAAATAAAAAATCGCTGTAAATTTCATATTAGCGCGTTTGCTTATCGAGCGACTTTATCAAACGAGATATAATAATTTGTCATTACGAAAATGAAAAATTCTTGCATTATTACTCCATTATTGATTAGCTTTTAATTTGACAAACAAAGCCAATCTATTTTGACCTATAATCCGCGTCATAATAGTTTCTTTCGAGAGAGACCACCCGCAGATTTTAATATTTCCAGATAAGATAATAGCTGCGCCATACAAGTTCCACATAGATAGTATAAATGGGAAGAAAAAAAAAAGATCTGTGATGATAAATTGAAAAATATTTGTTCGAGTAAATTAATTGACAATTATTATCAGATCGTCGCGGTGTTTAGATTACAGTCAAAAACACGACGCACACTCGCTAAATAAGCGCGCAAACAAAATTGAAAGATTCCGCGCGTTGGCTCCATCAGACTTTGATGTCGACGTAAATACAAAAACATTATGATGAGCAATAGCGCTGATGATGCTGACGTCACAAGTGAAACAGCCTATATAAAGTAAAGTGTGTATAATTCAAAGACTTTTGAAATGTCATCATGCGGATGCTGATGGCCATTGCAACATATCTGCTTTAGGACAAACAAAATCGATCGAATAACTTGTTTTCCATAATATGTATACTAAATTACATCGGTATATCAGTCGTTTACATACGCGCTGTTTTTACTATTATATACTATTGTTATAATAGTTATAACGTATATATATATAAATTATCACATTTTTTTAATAAGATTTTTCCATTGTTTTCTAATCATCAATTCTACAGACAATCATCGTAAAACTATTAAATTCTAATCGGCGCGCGTGACCGCAGTGTGTGTTTAACAAAATCAGCATAATAAAGTATCGCCTCATTTTAAACTTCTCGGTAAACATATAAAAGCGCGCAGTCTTGTCTTAACCTCTAAATAACAATAAAAATTAAATTTAGTTCACTCGCCGCTAAAAATAGCGATCCAGTGCTATTGACATTGTGGAATGCGGTGCGTTCGCTCTCTCTCTCGAAAAATCAGTTCAAGTTCAGCTGATGTACGTCTAATACACGCACCAACTCTATATACTCCAAAACTATCTATATATAATATTGCAGTAATTTTAATTAATTACCAGCATTGAAAGCAGCGAGATCCACGTCGGTCGTCCTGTGTTTATCGCTCATAATTGGCTCGGTTGAATAATGAAAATTTTCGAAACACTCTGCGCTGTACCGTTAACGACTCACATCCAGTCCGCACTTAACGCACAATCTTTCTCTACTAAAGTATATATAAGACACAGTCAATGAGAAGCTGTACAATCTCCGTCCCTCTCTCTCTCTCGGATGTTTGGAGCTTAAACTATATAGCCAGAGGCTTACACAAAAACAAGTCGACGATAAGGCTGACGCGAGAAACGTCGCGTGTTATCACTTTGCGCCTCGTGTGTGAATCCGAGATAAAGTATTAATATATTGTAAAATGCGCGACGAGAGTTGCGTGGATCTTCGGAAAGTCGAGCTTCGGACGGCTTTTGGCGTCTAACACTGCGCCGATTTTCAGATAACTGGCTTCCTTATAGCGGCTAAGTTTAAAAAAATACTATATATATACCTATACAGCGGGAACACACGTGTATCACGCATAATATAGTCACTTCTATATATACGTAATTTGAATTTAAAAATTATTATTCATGCTCTAGAGATAGAAAATACGCGTGTTATGGAAAATGCTGCAGCATAGCCGCCGTTAAAAATGTTTTGACACCTATGAACGACCAGCAAGTGTCTATTTTCGGATTGCATATAACTCGTCTGCGTGAGCGAGCCGCGCGCGAGTGAACGGATGCTTGCGTGTGTGTATTTATGTTATATATAAGTACATGTGTGTGCCCGGTTTACCGCGTGAGTGTGAGTATATCATTGTGCGTGTTCTCTGCTCTCAGACGGCCGCTAATGTCTCCAGCAGAGCATATATGCCATTTTTTTGCGCTCGATCGAGAATGATCCTATATGTTTTTGAAGACGCGATGATTTGACGAAAACTGTTTTTGATATACCGCGTTTTGATTAAATATTTCCATTTTTTTTGGCAGTCGTATATTGATTATCAACTTTTTGCTGAAATCCACTGCTTTTATCTTGAGAGGTCGATCGATCGGAAAGTGCAGAGGTTCAGATTTACTTTTGTTATCTTTCATGCATTTCATTTTATTATCACAAGAATGTTTTAGAAGCAGTTTAAAATATAAGCACATATTTAGTCATGTTTAACAGAAAAATGTTACGTAAACCTGATATATATATTGTATTAATTTGCATGATATAATGTAGTTTTTGTTTCCAAACTTGTGAGTTACAACATTGTGTAGAAGATGAATTACAAACACCGTTAATTTTATTAAACGTGTATTATAATCGAACATTCATAATTTCTATGTATATTTTTACTGCAATAACATACGGAATCTCCTTAATATTCTAACTAATCTAAGAGGCCACTTCATTTAACCACCAGACAAACTGATTGTTTGGGGTAATTATATTATCTTCGGTTTAGCTGCGTAGAATTATGGTAAAATTCAACTACTTTAAAACGTTCTACTGAAAAATAAAAGTCATGCGAAACAGTTAATAGCCGACACATGTTCATTTAGGAGTTTTGATGACCTATATGTAGTTAAATTAAATAAAAATATTTAAAAAAAAAGATAATTTTTTAAATGATACCTATAGCATATTAAAAATTATGTGCATATAAGATTTAGACGAATTTTCATTTTTTTTTAGGAGAAAAAAGAGAATAAACTGTGCGTTGAATCTGTTTTACTCTCAAAGAAAATTCACGAAAAAATTGTTCGATATATGTATATGCATCTAACCTCAAAAATAAAGTTATCTGAAAAAGCTTATTCAAAAGTAGTTCCAAATCTCGAACTAGCTTTTTTCATACAAAATGCTGGATTGGAGACTTGACCAAAGCTTTTTATGAATAAATATAAAAAAATAACTGCACGTAATAATAAAGTAATGGTATTGATTTTGTTAAGAAACGTGAGAATAAGACGCGAAGTTAAAAGTTTCATTTATCCTAATACACACGATGAAAATTATAACTATCATGACGCTTCTCAATTGTTCTTTTTTTCATAAACAATAAAAATTAACAATAAAATTTTGACGACAAAGAAAAACTCAAAAATCACGAAAATATATGTTTGCGATAAATGTCGCAACTTTAGCTGTTCGATTATAAACTAGAACAAACCTTGTTGTTGCTGCAATACTGTTCCTAAGAAATTTTCAAATACAACGACAGCTTCTTGTAATCGTCAAATATCTTCGTAAATAGCTTGTATAAGTTACGGTATTAGAAAAAACTTTATTCGGTAAAAATTGACGGCACGATGAAAGAACACATTTTACACTCTTCAAGATTACTAAAGGCGATTCTTTTCGATGCATTCAAATTCTTATTTACGTGTGGTCGGAAATACGTTCCCGTTAAATTACGAAGATCATTCTAAGTATACTTAAACGCGAACGAAATGCATAAAATATTGTGGCAGTTTGCGTTGGTTGCGTATATTTACATGCCGTTCTACCACACTGCCCGATGCGCATGCGGCAAACTGCGCTTGCGAAAAGGGGTCTATTTCCGCAGCTATACGTCATGTATATATATGTCATTTTACGAATCTACGTGCACTTATGAATTATCGGAAATTCAAAATTATCTTGCGCTTTACGATTTCGAGAAGCTTTTGAAAGGTTGCACAAATAATTTAAAAATATCATTATATAATTATTATCAAAAAAAGAACATTTATTTACACTTGATAGCTCTCTTTACACGAATAAAATTTTTATTTAATAAATATAAAAAATAATCTATTTGTAATAATACTTTAGAACGAATGGCTATTATACAAAACAATTTATATTCGAATTATTAATGAAATACTTTACTTATAACAAGACATACACATATTCTGTTCATCGGTATCGTACCTGCAAGAAACCAATTAAATTATGAATTTTTTTATCTACAACGATTTAATGTCTTGAAAAATTACTCTATACGGATTTCTTGAATTTATTAAAAAAGAAAACATTGGTGAATCCATAGTTTTATTGAGAAATCGCGATCTAGTCGCGAAAAATGAAATTAGAGACGACAAATATTCGCGAAGTTAGCTAATGTAGAAAATCATTAATAAACCGTTTTGCATTTCTGATAAAAAGTGGATCACTACACTATAATAAAAAACTTTAATCTAATATACTTACACTGTCAATGAACAATTCTGACAGAAGGACTCGCAACATTTGGAACATTGTACCAAGCATAAATCATACATGATTTGATCACAATATGAACATCGGCAAGGTTTCTTTGAATCTATGTACCTACAGCATCCACATACTTCTAAGGGCATCTGCAAATAAAAAAGAACAATTTATTGTAATTTACTTTCTTGATTTTTTTTTTTAAGTTATAAATGTTAAGAGTGGAAAAATTTTGAAAAAGTATGAACAAAATTAAATTAAGTTTTAATCTATAATATGGTAGTAAACAAATAGTAATGGATTCATAATAGATATATAATAAAAATTAGCTTTTTGCAAGTAATTGATATGAAAATACGAGACTGATTATTGTATTCTCAATATCTATAATTCAAAATTTCCACTCAAGCTCTTTTTTGCTCTGCAAACTTAGATCTATTGACTTAATTAGAATATTAGAAATTGTAATAAGATAAATATACTTTAACTGTCACATTTGAATTTCCTTTGCCATTGAATGGATATAACTTGGATCCTTCTTTTAGAGCCTTTAGAGTTTTCTCTGTAAACATTAAAAAGTATGGTTAAAAATGGACTTATATAACTCATAGTATAAACCAAAACATACATATTCATAATATACATATGTATTATATGGTATACTTACTATAAATGTTGTTCATGCTGTTTTCGTCTTGTTTCATTACTTCAAACTCTCCGATGTGAGTCTTCATCTGAGGTGATAAATCGTCATCAAACGGACACCTTCTTTTCGGCATAATTACTTTTTTTACAATAAAAATAACACTTATCTATTGCACGTCAATTCGGGATGTTTTCGCTGTAGGTATATGTACAACTGTATAATAACAACACGTTTTGGCGGTTTTCAGCCTATATTCATGCGCTCTCGGACACAAGTTTGAACATTAGAAACAAGGAATGTAGGTACAGCGCAGTCGCATTGAACGAATTCTACCAATCAATTGCTTTGGAAAGTCACGTGGTCTCACAAGAATGTCCAAATGGTTTTGATTGGTCAGTGTACACCTACGCATTCCGGAAATTTCGTTCAGTATATATAGGTATATATGCAATGTGCAATTCTATGCAATTCCACCTCACTCCAGAATCTGATATAAGTATTAGACTGCTTTTCGAGAGTTAGCTGTTAGCGTCTCTTAGCGTATTAGCAGAGCAACAAATTGACATTGTGACAAGAATAAGACGAGACAATTGACAAAAGATAACCGGACGCGTAATATGGGCTACAAATAACCTCGAAAAGACAGACGGATTAAGAACAATTAACAAAGAGAAAGGCGACAGAACAATAATTCACGTAATTTTCTACCTCTTCGTAAGACTACGCTACTCGTTTTTATACTTTTCTATTTGCATTTTGTTGACAATTACACAGTTGTCATTGCTGTGAAGTAACACTAAACTATTGCTCAGTATTTTAAACTCATTTATTTGCTTGTAAAAGTTTTCAAAGTATTACTTGTGATTGATCTACCTCACGCCGAATATTTTATCTGTTAGATAACCGTGTGGATATAGCAGTGAGTACCTACTACGAATAATTACGTTAAGTTTAAATTCTTTGTAAAGTTTTGACTCGTCGAATAGACTATTAACATATGCACTCTTCTGTGTTTATAAAGATATTAACAAATTATAGACAAATTTTCTAATAAATGATTTTTTAAATTCTGTTTATTTTTATCTACAGGTACAAATCGAATGAATAAAATACCTTGTCAAATAATTTAAATTTCTTGCTATTATGGGAGACAAAGACTACGATAGTTCAGATTCTGACGACTCAGATTTTATAGTCCCACAGGATGAGTTATCTGACGATTCCATACAATCAGATTACGATAGTGAAGGAAGCGCTGAAAGTGGCCATGAAAACAGTCACGATAAAAAGAAGAGAAATACCAAGAAAACACGAAAACGCAAAGCTACAAAATCTATAGAAAGAAAAACTCGTTCTAGGGCTAATGAGGATGATGAACTAAGTGGAACTGAAAAAGATGACAGCGCTACTACAATAAATGAAAAAGAAAGAGCAGATTCCTTATGGGCAAGTTTTCTGAGCGATACAGGTACAAATTTCTTCTCAATACCAACAAATTTTCAACGTTTGTTCCTCTAACTATAAAAAATGCTCTATTATTTTAGCTACTCCAAATAAATCTAAGTCTAGCAACACATCCACTTCAATTAAAACACAGTCTTGCGACACTCCTACTTCCACAAACAAAACAGATGTTCCTAAAAATTCAAGTACAGATTGCAATGCAGATCAAAGTGGTACCTTGAATTCCACAAAAACTGAGGATTCAGAATCTCCAATCACAAGTGAAACAGTAAAAGACAATTCAGAGAACACAGTGACCTCAGCTGATGAGAAAGAAGATAAGCCAACAGACAAGCAAAAAATACCTCTTCTAAACAGAGATATTAAAAGGCGAGGAATAACATCTGTTTTAGGCAGTTTGAATAAAAAGACTAAGTTGAGTACCTTGGAAAAATCCAAGCTTGACTGGAATCAATTCAAAGAAGAGAATAATTTAAAAGAAGAAATAAATACTTTTAACAGAGGCAAAAATGGGTATTTAGAAAAACAGGATTTTTTGCAAAGAGCTGACTCAAGACAATTTGAAATTGAGAAGCAACTTCGCGCTGGAAAACGAGGATCGCGATGATTTCGATCAACAAACAAGAATACATTTCATTAAAATGTTAATAGTACCATTCATTTCTCTTCAAATACACATTTCTTATTATTAAGACCTGACTTAGATTCTAATTTTGTAATGTTCATCTATTTTAATAATAATTTTGTATTATATAAATGTACATTTCAATATTCATTGAGCCATCTCAACCTTTTTAAATTAACTCTTTTATTCTGTGCATTTTAATAAAAAAAGAACCCCTTGTGGTTGACGTTTTTTACGTTGTATATTAAAATCTAAAACTGTACACTTTCAATACTCACGTTTTTACAATTGTTCATTTGTATAGTTCGTAGGAATACCGGCTCGGCCGTCTACAGCTAAACTAACACTATTTTCACCTAATTTTTGCTCAAGTCCACTCCACGATCTTGATTGCAGGAAATTAGTATCAATTTGAGTGTTTGCCATTACCCCTAAAGATTTTTGAGTAAGCGCACTGTTTTCATTTGTCAAACAATTGTCTTCTAAGTTCCTGAGTTTACCACTCGTAAGTGATACATCTGTATTTGAAGAAACTTGAAACTCTTCATACTTTGATCCTCCAGGTAAAATTTGTTTAAAATCAATTGCATGATATGCTGAGTAAGCTCTTCCTGCATTAAAAGCTAGATCAACTTCAAATGGTGTTACTATAGGCTTGAAATAATCTCGGGAATCTATTAAGCTGCTTTCAGGGCAAGTCACAGCAACAAAAATATCAACCTATAAGAAGAAAAATTAATTTTCAATCAACAAATATAACCATTAATTATAAAGATTAATAACTGAATTCTGATTCAAATAAATGTACCTCTTGAAAATTAGCCAATTTAGTTGGAGTTATTTTCCCAACATTGAATAAGTATATTTTTTTGTTCATTTTTTTAAGGATTTGTTTAAGCATTTCTGTAATTTTTAAATAATCCCTGATATTCAATGATGCTATGACTATTCCAAAAACATCTGCATCTTTTATTTTTTCTATTAGAAAGTTTCTTCTCTTCAGCCACAAAGAACTTAAGATACTATATTCATTGAATTTAGAACCATTAGACCAATGCCAAAGATTGACTGGAATACTCATAGATAGTGCCATTAGAGTTTTGTCATTTGATCCAAGATATACAGCATCATAACTTTGTATTTCACAATCTGTTGGCACATTGTAGCTCCTTCCTAATAGAGAGTTATGACCCTCATTTGAAGATGTAGTCACATAAGGTACATTTGAAGTACAATTTAATGTGGATAGAATTAAATTTTTATATTTTGGCTTGAGCTGCTGATAAATTTGTTCTGAAAAAAAATTCCAAATTAAATTCTAAACAAAGAAATATAATACATTCAAAGTTTGTTATTAATTCATACCAATGATGTGTGCGTATGAAATATCATAGAAAAATACAAGTTGTTTGGCATCATCTTGAAAATATTTTTGAAAGTCTTCACAAAACACTTGACAATCAAGTTCTTGTTTGGGAAATATATAATATGTTGGCAAGTCATCATTTGTGCAGCTCAAACAAGCATGTCCAAAGTGTATGCAAGCATCAGCTTGAATATGATCTGCACTGAGCTTATCATTGCAACAATTTTCATATGTTGTGTCGCCGATTATGTAGATAAATGCATCTGAATTTTCTTGTAAATAGAGTACAATTTTTGCAGAATCTGCTAACAGATGATCTGGTATTTGTACACAGACCTAAAAATGTTAATAAATCATTAAAAAACATATATAAATAAATCTTTTAATAGTTAAATCAAATCTTTATATTTTATGTATTTAGTTTGGATTAAATTATTGGAGTTACATTAATGAGCGGAATAAAGTACCTTTTTGTATGATCCTGCATTTAACCAATTCAAACATTTTTCCAGTTCAATCATCTTGATAGTAAAATCGATTATTATTTATTTGCTTCAAAATATGTATTAAACCAATTTTTAACGCAGAAATAAATTTGGCATATGTCATCTACACATCTAAAAATAAAATACAAAATTAAAAAAGCCACAAAACTATTTAAATTTACTTTTATTCTCATGCAAGAACAATTAAATATAATAGACACGTCTCTAGCATTATTAGCAAAGTAAGGTTATGTTTACAGTATAGTATATATTATATACCTATAGGTATACCTAATGCACGATGCAGAAAAATCAAATCACGTGACGCTCAGCTGTGAATCAAACGATAGATAGCCAATCATATCTATAATGATTAATTCCCCTCCATTTCAGATATTCAAATATTTTTAGCATTTTGAAATAATGATTTGTAAAACATTATAAAGGAGTAATTTCTTCCTATTTTTAAATATAATTTAATTTTATTCTTAGATTAGAATGTATGTTTACATTTCATTTTATACATTGTCATATTTATAATGTGTGACGCATTAATTTGGTAGTAAAAAAATTATTTACATATACATTTGCATGTGCCTTTTTAAAATAGAATATTTAGATCTGTACTTGAAACTTAAGATAAATGAAATTGCATTTGATCCGTTGAATAGCTATAAATTATTGGTGTTTCCGATGAAGTAGCATCACCTGCAGTAGCTATGGTGAAAATCTGGTCTTCATATTGAATTGCATGTCCATGATCACCTTTTCTGTCTTCATTACCTCCACTGGCTCCTGTATTTGCAGCAGGGTTATCACCCTTCGTGGCTTCTCTATACTTTTGCAAGTACATTTTCAAAGGCTCAACGTAATTATCGAAGCCTAACGTGGTCATGGCAAAGAGAATGTCTTCACCGTTTATGGTTTTTCTTTTCTCCATGTGACAACGGTCACTGGCTTCCGATGTGATGAAAGAAATGAATTCCGATACACACTCTTGAACACATTCTCTAGCATCTTTTGCAATCTTACCAGCTTCTGGGATCGCTCGTTTCATGATCTTTGCAACGTTTGCTATAGGAAGAAACCTGTCCTGTTCCCTCAAAGGTCCACTGGACGAACCCATATTAACTCCCTGCAAAGGGTCACAATTTCCATGATTGGAATCATCCGTATTCTCTGGATCATCTAAGAAATGTACAGAACAACATTATTATTATAATTATATTTATTATTATTGCTTTATGTTCAACATTATGTTCAAGAATTCAAAATGTTCGCGTTCTAGAACACGGATTTCTTTGCACAAGAAAATGAATAAAAATATATCACCTTCCATATCGTCGGACTGCATACTGATGTACGAGCTCGCGATATTACTGCCAGCAAGAAATGCCGACGTATTCAAGGAGCCGCTGTCTTCACCACTTTCCCCGCTGTTTTCCATAGATTATGCTTTTTTTATTATCCTGATCAACAAACAATAGCAGCAATGAATTTCTAAACAAGTGGATTTTCTGATTTTTTGAAACCACTTGTCTTTGCGAAAGTTGTTTACATACACAAATACATCTCTTGAACTAAGTCAAAACCTGCGATTATAATAAACTTTTCGGAATGATCGTCGTTGCTGCTTCTGACATAATTCCGGAAAAGCTTGGAAAAACGGAATAGAAATGACCGACTTGTCCAGATTATTATTTGTTTATTCTTTGGTTTTACCGCGAATGCCCGAGTACTGTGTAGATCAATGAGAGGCTAAAAAAAAGAACAGTTTATAAAATACCTATTTTAAGTTTTTCTGCTACTTAAACCTCCAAAAAATAGCCAAATTTCATGCGGAAATTAGGCAAAAAATTTGCAAGCGCCACCTGGCGGATGCGAATAGTCGTGCGCAAGGCACGTGTCTGGCATTTTAGGTTACGCGAGACGCGACTCATCGACGGCGTCTGGGTCAACTCTAGCCGACCTCGTGCTCCGTGGGAACGAACCTTTTTGAGGACGTAGCCTAGTGCTAGTACCTCGTGGAACAACAATATCCGCTTAAAGGGTAGATATTTACCACCTCAAGATTGAAAAATTGAGCGAAAATCAATCCCGGCGGTCTATTCATAGTTTGCTCCATTTTTTGTTAACAGGCGGGCCCCATTTTTCACTACGTTCGGTGTACCGGAACGACATACCAACCCGGGGTTTGGCAGGCATCTTGTGTATACGTCCGAGTCAATTTAACTGTGCAAAATGGCTAGATACGGCCAGAGACCGGAAAATGCTCTAAAAAGAGCTAATGGTGAGTGGATTTATATATTCATGCTAGTTTTGGGATGATTGGTTTGAGGATTGGTTGTTTCGGGTTGAGAATAAACAACCTCGTTGAGGTTCTGTGAGTACGAACTACGAATTGGTTTGTCAAAATTCTTATGTTGTCGGAGCTTTTTTGGAGGGAGTATTTCTCTGATAAAAAACTTGTTGGTACTGCTAACGTTGATTTAATGAGATGTTATAGCTAGATTGGTAGCATTGCAAAAAGTTGTATACAGAAAAACTGGACACGTTAAAATATGTGATGCATTTTCTCATTCTATGCGCTTTTATGTATGTTGTACTGGCTAAGAATGTACAAATTTGAAATCAAATAGTAACAAGTTCATCTAGAAAAATCCAACTTATTTCTATTTTTGACATTTCATATTTGCAGTCTCCATATGGGCTAACCTTTAATAAAGAACTTTTTTTTAAGGAAAATTGATTTACATACATTAACTCAATGTTCTTAAAGCTATGCCAAAAGTAACAAGCTTTTACTATGATTTGACCCAGAGACGACTCGACATATTCAAAAATAAATATTGGTTGGCACAGTTTAAGTAGGAATTAATAATAGAATTGTTGAATGCCATGTAAATTTTTGGGAATATTAATTTCAACTTTAAAATACTCTTCTAATCATATTTATTCATTTTTCAGAGTTCATTGAGGTTGGCAAGCCAGCCAGAGCTTTGGATACTCTGCAAGAAGTTTTTAGAAACAAAAAATGGACGTACAGCTGGTCAGAGTCAGTTTTAGAACCTATAATGTTTAAATACTTAGAATTATGTGTGGAATTAAAGAAGTCTCACATCGCAAAAGAAGGTCTCTTCCAATACCGAAATATGTTCCAATCAGTCAATGTAGGAAGTTTAGAAAATGTCATAAGAGGATATCTGCGAATGGCAGAAGAGAAAACAGATGCAGCCAGAAAGCAAAGTCAACAAGCAGTAGTTGACATAGATGACCTTGACAATCTGGCCACTCCTGAAAGCATTTTGCTATCAGCTGTTAGTGGAGAAGATGCTCAAGATCGTAGTGATAGAACAATCTTGACCCCATGGGTCAAATTTTTATGGGAATCTTACTGCCAGTGCTTAGAGTTGCTCAGAACAAATGCTCATGTTGAAACATTATACCATGATATAGCTCGTATGGCTTTCCAGTTTTGCTTGGAATACAACAGGAAAACTGAATTCCGCAAGTTATGCGAAAAATTGCGAAAGCATTTGGAAGACATCAGTAAACTTCCACAGATGGTGTCAAATGTTTCTCTTAATAAGGTAGAAACACAGCAGTTGAATTTGGAGACCCGTTTGATTCAGTTGGACTCAGCTATTCAGATGGAATTGTGGCAAGAGGCTTACAAAGCCATTGAGGATATCCATGGATTGATGAATCTGTCAAAGAAAATGCCAGTACCAAAAACCATGGCCAACTATTATCTAAAGCTAGCTATGGTTTTCTGGAAAGCTGGAAACTACTTGTTCCATGCAGCTGCCCTGTTCAAACTGTTCCAACTTTCTCGCGACATGAAAAAGAACATGTCATCTGAAGAACAGCAGCGCATGGCAAACAGAGTATTGCTGGCTACATTATCAATTCCGCTGCCATCTGCACATCCGGAATTCGATCGCTTTATTGAGACTGACAAGAGTCCCCAAGAAAAAGCACAAAAACTTGCTGTTCTGTTAGGATTGTCGCAACCTCCATCTAGAGCGTCGTTGCTTAAAGACATTGTACGTCTTAACGTTGTTACATTAGCATCGCCGCAACTTCAAGATTTGTACAACTGGCTAGAAGTAGATTTTCATCCTCTTGAACTTTGTGACAGAGTAGATTCCGTTGTTAAGAACCTGCAGCAGGATGAAACAAGTCCACTGGCCCAGTACATCCCTGCTCTGCAAGATGTAACTCTTGTTCGTTTAGTCCACCAGGTAACATTTTTATACCTCTCTATCAAACTTATTTCTCTTTTATAGAGTACATACTAATATTCGCATTTCGTTCATTTCAGATATCACAAGTTTACCAAACTATTCAATTCGTGAGACTGATCGAGCTGGCTAAGTTTACCACGGAATTCCATCTGGAACGTCTCTTGGTCGACTGTGTCAGATACAACGATATGCAGATTAGAATCGATCACGGCAAGAAGTGCATTCACTTCGGAGTCGACCTGTCCGAGGCCCAGAGGGAAGATCGCCCAGACGGACCCGTCCTTCAAGCCATGCCATCGGAGCAGATCCGTTGTCAGCTGGTCAACATGGCAACGGTTCTGCATCGTGCCATCAACATCATCAATCCCAACAAGAAGAAGCAAGAACGCGAGAAGGCCAGATCTGCGATGGTAGCCCACTACCACGACACCAAGGTAAAGGAGCACCTGCGCATCCTGGGCAGACAAAAGATGATCGAGGAGCGCAAAGAGTACATCGAGCAGATGAACTCCATGCGCGAGGAGGAGGAGCAACGTCGCCAGGAGGAGCTGCTGAGACAACAGTTGATGGCTGAGCAGAGGCGTTTGGAGCAGGAAAGAGAAGAGCGTGAGCGCAAGCGACAGCAGTCCGAGATCCAGCAAATTAAGGATAGGACTCTGAAGGAAAAGATGCAGCAGATCTCGCAGACCAGCCACGGTCAGAAGGTGCTGAAAAAACTGGACGAGGACGAGATCAAGAAGCTCGACGCAGAGCAGATTGCAGCTCGCGAGGCGGAAGAACTGCAAAAGGAACGCAGGGAGATGCAGCAGAAGCTAAAGACGCAGGAGAAGAAGGTCGACTATCTGGAGCGAGCCAAGCGTTTGGAGGAAATCCCTCTGCTCGAGAAGGCCATGGAGGAAAAGATGGAGCAGGCGAAACAACAGTGGGAGCAGCAGGAGGCTGAGAGGATCCAGGCAGCGATAGAGGAGCGCAACCAATCAGTGGCGACGCGCGAACGTCTGCAGAGAATGAAGCCGGACGCCGATAGCTTCCTTGAGAAGATCCTGGCTGAGCGCAGAAGCATATATCTGGAGAAGCTCACCAAATATGAGACGATGGTGAACGAGGAACGTGCCAAACGCTTGCTCAAGCGCAAGATCGAGCGCAAGATTGAACGCAAAATCCAGTGGGAGAAGGATGTGGCCGAGGCGGCGGAGAAGAAGAAACAGGAAGAACTGCGCGCCAAACAAGAGGAGGAAAGAAAACGTATGGAAGAGGAAAGAGCCAAGCGTCTGGAAGAGGAGAAGATAAGACGCGCCAAGGAAGAAGCCAAGGAAGCTGAGCGTCTGGCCAAGCTGGATAAACAGGCTGAGATGATGAGGCAAAAAGAATTGGAGGTCGAGCGTAAATTGGAGGAGGAAAAAATAAAGAACCTGGAAAGACCTGCGCCGACCAGTTGGAGAAAGGGTCAACCCGGTCCAGCGTTGAACAAAAGTAAGTTGCTGAATTTGGAAAGTTGGTCAACACGAAAAATTAAACTATAAACAAAAAAAAAAAATTAACTTGACAATTTTTTTTCAAGCAAACGATGGCGGTAGTTCCTGGAGAAATATGAGAGAAGATCCTCCCAAAGATGGTCCGCCCAAGGAAAGAGATGAACATTGGAAACCCAGTGGTGAACGCCGAGACTATGGTGACAAAGAGCAACCCCGTAAATACGACAGACCGTACTCGGACAGAGTAAGGACATATTTTCATTGCGTAATGATCTTATGTTAAGACACATCGTTTTAAAACTTTCATTTTTTAGAGCGCTCCTGGATCATGGCATCGTGGTGGAGACGATAATCGCGACCTTCGCCGCCCAGATTACGGACGTGGACGGGACGACCGTGGTCCACGTGAAGACCGCGGTCCACGCGAGGAACGTGGTCCACGTGATGACCGTGGTCCACGTGATGATCGCGACAGATTGCCAGAACGTAGAACGGAATCGCGACCAGTCGTTGATAATTGGCGCAGCGCGCCAAAAGAGCCTCCACGGCAGCCGATTAGGGAACCGACTAGAGAGCCAGAAAAGTAAGTTTTGCCATGTATATTGCACCCATTTTACTATGAACTATGAAATGACGTTTATTGTTTTCAACCCACTAATACGGCATTTGGCGTTGTTATTATTATTAATACATGTATTCTTTATTCTAGGAGAGATAATGTAGCACAAGATGTAAACAGTAAAGACATTAGGAAAAACGCGACCAACGAAGATGACCAATGGCAGAAAGTAAGCCGTCGTTAATGAATGTATTATTTTACTGAAATATCAACCAACTTCATCATTATCTGAAACGGCAAATTTTTACTTGTATATTCTTAAAATATTAAAAATTATCTAAACAAAATCAGTTGCATTTGTTTCAAACAGTTAAGTACCCTTAAGTGAAAGAAACAATGTGCAAAGCAGTCATACCTATTTGAAATTTAACAACTGCAGTGAGTTAATTAGAATTTGTATTCTTTTGTATTCGTTAGTTGCTTTTTTTTCCCGTTATCTCGTTAACTGCAATTTTGAACTTTGACATCGCATATCATATACATTGCACGTTAATTTGAATTTTCCCTACAAGAGGAAAGACGAACTAGCTTTCAAACATCGGAATAAACACAAATTCTAACTCGCTGCGATTGTTAAATTCTTTGACGCAAGTGAATATTTCAAACCTTCGTTATTAATACAAGAAAACTAAGTAAAGATTTTTTCGTTATTGCTTATAAAAGTGATTTAAGAATACGTAGAAGAAATTTATGAACTAATAATCCTGAAAAAACGCCAGCAATAAAGATACAACCTTTCCTAAATCAATTTATAAAGCAATTGAGTGTCGCACGTTGTCTGATAAAAATTATATGTATAACACATTGTTCTTTAGCGCAGAACAGATCGATTAGAATTTTTAAATATTTTAGAAACATTGTTGCCACTTTTATCTGTTTTGTTTTCCTTGTATTGATCTGATAAAAAATGATTATAATTTTCGATTTAAATATCGCGCGCGGGTATCCGACATCAGTTCATTTAATAGGTAATAATTTTTTGACATGCGTAAATCTACCAGAACCGTATCGGATTAACTGGCGGATATAAATTATTTAGCTGAAAAGGCTTCTTATCATACTGATTTTCCTGATTAAGTTTTCCAAACAGTTTTCCTGTTCCTAAGTTACAATTTTATTTCGATTACATAATAAAAATATCTGACAATCGCTTGAATTGTGAACTTTATACACTATACACTGATAACGATTCTCTCTTCCTTTTCTATTCTCTATGCTTATATGCGAGCATAATATAACCAGATCCCCTACTCCTCCGCCTTTTCCTCACTTTCTTAGAGTATCTTCCGTAATGTGTCGAACAGCGCGTTCGTTACCTCACAGGCTTTCGCCGAACGTAACTCCTTCATATCTTTCCGAGACTCCGCTCAACGCGCGTCAACATATTTTCATCTTCAAGATTCTTTGTAAAAGTGTCATAAAAAGTAATACGGACAGCATCGCCAATAAATTTATCGCTAATATCATCTGCGTTTTCTTCGTTACAATAAGCTCCAACAAAGTTGCACGCGTATCAACATTTTTTATAAATGCAGCTGTTTCTCAGAAAAATGTGCACGCGAGCATCAGAGAACAAAAAGTGCTATATCGATTTTCCGCAATCTTGAAACTATGCACATAATTGTTTGCGCTTCCCAAATAAAAAAAAGCATCTTCAACTTTCTAAAAAAAAAAACCGGTCACAGTCGCAAAACTAACAATTGAAAAAACGTCTGATCGTATACCGGTATTTAAATACCGCATCGTCCATACCGATTCCCCTGTCGACGGGCTATCGTCTTAGCGCGAGGATGTCGATCGTCTATTTTCTACTACTGCTGCTGTCGCTCCGTTCCGCGAGATCGGCAGCGCCGAACTACGCGGAATTGGTGGAACATAACTTCCTAAGGGAGAAGATGACAGCGTTGCAACCGGAACGGATTCTCAGAGAGTTTTTCGAGGACGAAGAAGACCGGAAATTGAACGAAGAATGTGCCAGAGATTTGAGACTCTACAAGAAGGATTTGGAGCTGGGCCGGTCGTGGGCTTTGAGAAGTGAGATTATATAGTGTTAATTGGATTGTTATTGTTGTAGCCGCGCAGTTTTGGTGCAATAAATAAAATTTCGTATACGAGCAATTTTACGTAAGAAATATATAGCTATGTGTATATAATATGCTTATCAATTATGGCTGTTTTTTGACCTTTTTGATTGCCATGCATATAGCTAATCAACAAACCGAAATGTAAGTGTAAATTTTTTCAAAGGAAAGTAGAAGAAAAGAGCTTCAACTTGAAAAAAGATTGTTTAAAATGACGGTTAGGGTGAAAATTTATAACTGGTACGGTATGTGTAAAAAATTATTTTTCTTACATAGAATTGCTCATATAGATGCAGGTGTAGTTGGGGCTGTATAAATTCCTTCTCTATTTTTTAATCTGAGATCATTTCGTGATTCAAGTTGATGACCGTTGCGAAGAATCAAAACTGCCCGGAGCAATCACATATACTTTCACTCGCTTAATCCTACGAAATCAAGCACAATTAAGAAAGGCCTATTTTCATTTTGGGCTTGGACGCGGGCACTTGAATAAATTTATATTATTCATATTAAAATTAGGCGACGATGAAATAATGTATTGAAAAAATCTGACGAGTATCAAATTTTTCCACATCGATCTGCGTAAAACTCCATCGAAAGATGATGTTGTTCTGATTCTCGAAGCTATTATTAATAGTAGGAATAAATTCATTTTTTCCTCCCATCGAAAAAACCGATGTTCATGAGCACACAACGAATAATAAGTATACCCGTGGTACGTAATATAGTAAAAACCGTCTAGGAAAACTGTAATATATTCGATTTCAGTGTTGGACGCCTCCTCGACGTTACCATCGGGTGTACTCAAAGGCAACATGATCGATCTGGGCTCGTTCGACGAATGTGTAGAGGTTCATGAGGTCCATGACGAAGGGATGCGAGGTCGTCACTGCATGTTTACGGTCGGCTACAAGATACCTCAGAAAATAGAATTTCCAATACATCCTAGTATGTCGATCTGTCTGCCTACGAGCTGCGGCAAAGACGATGTCATGGGTTTGGTCAACGGGAGGATTCAGAGGAATGAGACGATGAGACAAGAACTCAAGGTGATCTCAACCAGTTGCACGAGTGTCGAGCCGAGGGTGAAGGATATGGGGTTTTGGATTTCTCTGTGAGTGTGAAATTTTGCTTTTAGCAATTTTTGGAAGATTTATATTATGTGGATTAGCAGCAATGAATTCTACTAGCGCGAGAGTTAATAAGAAATCTAAATGCATTTTTTATTTAAATTAGCTTTGACTTATATTATGCCATTTATCACCGCGGAATTGTTCAAAATTAAAAACTTTAAACTTGTTTTGGAAGCTGCTATAAATGTCAAAGTTCGTAAAATTTTATACCCGCGACATCGGTTCAGTATATATAGCACGCAAAATATCGGTATGTAAATTGAAAAAAAATACCTTATTTGAAATTAAAATTTTCATCCATCAAAGACATACATCCAAAATTACAAAGTAAAAAAAACACAGTGCCTTCTTCGTCTTCGGCGTCGGTTTCGTAACCCTGTGCACCATATGCGACCTGGTGAACCGATGGTTTGGAGTCGACCAGGAAAACGACGGGACTCTGTCTCGCTTCTCTGCACTAAAAGCCAGCCGCAAGATCCTGAGTACCAGGACACAGGAGGATGAGATTCGACCACTGCACGGCATAAGAGTCTTGAGCACCGTTTGGGTGATCTTGGTGCACGCGTACTTCCTGCAGATATTCACATCTAACGTCAACACCATCGACCTTAGCTACGTGAGTTCATTGAAACGATCTCGAGAGTCCTTTTGAAACAAGTTTGAAGTATATACGGAAATTTTTTAATCGACAGTGGTTAGGCTCGTGGTTGGCATTGGTGCCGATGATTGGTACCTACGCTGTGGATACGTTCTTTGTGATGAGCGGATTCTTGATGACATATAACTTCTTTAGGAAGAGGCAGAAGAACGAGGAGAGTTTCAACGTTCTTTATCATTACGTTCATCGATATCTCAGGTATAACTATATTAATATTTTAATTTAATAAAAGTTAATTTTTTAAAATCTTGTTAATGTTATAAAGAACCGGGGGAAAAAAATTATGTTTATTTTTCAATGGAGTTGTTGCAGAATTTCCGTACAAATACTCATCTGCATATATCTGTAATAATAAATGTATAAAACAAAAATATTTTGTATAACAGTGTAATACTTTTCGTTTAGATTGACCCTCCCGATAGCAGTTGTCATCGCATCAACTTTTTTCTTAGTAGCATATCCCTTTTCCGGGGCATTGTATGAATGGATGGAGTCAATTTTCATCAGCAGCTGCCGGTTCAAGTGGTGGTCTACTATAACGTACACGCAAAACTTTGTCGACCCTTCCAATCGCGTAAGACCACTTTCCTGCTGCGTATAATACTTACTTATAATTTGAAAATTGTACAGTATTAAAAGTAACCCACCGTTATTCAGTGTCTGCAGCATCTGTGGTTCATGTCAGCGGACATGCAGCTCTTCCTGATATCACCACTGATCCTCTACTCACTGTACAAGAAACCGAAAATCGGTCTCACGATTCTGACATTACTGATCTTCGCGTCGATCGCGTCATGCGCGGCGATAGTCGGTATCAACCGATATGCCGCCGTCTACCTCGATCACACACCTAAGTACATGCCTATATGTATATCCATAATCGATACACAATCGACATGGCGTTGCAATTGTTAAAAATAAATGTTTTTTTTTTTAAGTATTGAACGCATTCTAACCATATTCGACAAAGTTTACCAAATGCCCTACACTCGAGCATCTCCCTGGTTGATCGGTATTGCGTTGGGCTACAAGATAACTCGTGGCCAGGAAAAACCTACCAAGGTATACATCTATATACTCTAATTCATATTATCTGTAATCTTGTAACTATAGCTTGAATCAGGGCTAATAGCATTTTCATATCCTTTATTACAGATCGGTATATTTGCTGGATGGCTGCTGACAATATTGGCGTTCGCTTTCTGCTGCTTTGGTATGAAAGCCTTCTTGGAACGGACCTACAACTACAACCTAACATTGGAAGTGATCTTCGCCGCATTTTCGAGACCCTTGTGGGGTCTTGGCATTTGCTGGATAATCTACGCCTGTCATCACGGCTATGGGGGTATGATGATATGCATGACCAATTATTATAAAAATAATTTCATAACGAAGAAAAGGTACACTAAAGCTCGTATCTGTATTAGGTCCGATCTCTACGTTTCTGTCTGCGAATGTTTTCGTACCTCTCAGCAAGTTGTCCTACTGCACCTACCTCGTGCACCTGCTGTTTCCATTTATGCGATTTTCCACTTCGAGAACTCAGTTGTACTTCAGCGATTACGTCATTGTAAGATCAAGCAATAATTGCATATTTTTAACAATTTTTTTATCGCAATTTGATAATTAGCACTCTTAATGGTTGTGCTTTTTCAGATATATAATTCTGTCGGGGACATCGTGCTTTCCGTTGCAACCGCATACATCTTGAGTATATGTTTTGAAATACCGATGCAAGTTTTGGATAGTTTGATATTCAAGAAGAAAAAGTAAGCTTGTTGTGAGAAATAAAAACTGAAGCATCTGCGTGTGGTCGTGCAAGTGCAGTGTTGATATCTGTTGATTTATTGAAGAAAAATGTTTGAGAATTCATTTAACAGACGCGCGGCAGCCGAATTGGAGCTCAATGTCTGTCACAGCGGAATTACTACAGAATCGCAAAGGTATAAAAGATCATATTATTAAGGCAAAACGAGTTTCATCATGGATATAAAACAATTCGGCTTTTGAATGTTTATCCGTAGAGCTTCAGATATTCTACTGCAATTTTTTGACATACAGGGACAAAACTTGGGATTTTTTTATATAAACGGTGTGATGTATACACTATTTTATTTATTGTGTGAAATGGTAGACTGTGAAATCGTTCGATGTGCTATAATAATATATTAATTAATTTTATTAATGTAACTATATACATTTTATACCAAAATTAAATTTTAAATTGTATATAATTAAAATGATACCTTCTTTGTTAATAATTATAACTCCCATACATATTAATAAGTTTTCTGGTGAATAGTCTGTAAGAAAAGCCATTGAATTCATTTCAATATGTAATGATGATTCTATTGCTTGATTTTTTACGATACCAAATTAATTTTTTATCAGATTAGAGTACTGCATAATAATCATGCAGGTACAGCATATTAAAAAGCTTTCATAAAAAGCAAAGAAGATAAAAAGAAGATCTCTTCTATCTAAATGTTAATTTATATCTGATGGTGAAATTTCTTCTTAATTTTCGTAAATGACTACTTCATTGAATAAGCTACAATAGACATCATTTTACGTTATTCGATCAATGTACTATATTACATAAATGAATCATAACGTAAACGTAAAAATTGCAATAGCCTTCGCAAGCATCTTGAAAAAAGATGAGGATAATTTGAATTTTTCAGGATGCTTGCTACGTTTTATACGCACCGCTGCATTTTGTAAGCAGGTCCGAAAGCTTTCCCGATGACACTCGATAAGTGATATCAGACTGATACACCCAGTTGCCAACAGGTGGCTATCACACGAATGCACCGACTAGCAACCCGCAAGTGCGTGTTTCCTTTCATGACTGCTCAGCAATCGCCCCATGTTTCTCGATGATAAGCCACTAAATCGGCAAAATCCAATCCACTCTCTCCTATACTTTCAAAATCACCCGCTACACCATTACCTCATTCGTTGTATGACAATTTATTCCACACGCAAATCACATCTCGCAAGCGGCTAAACATGCAGACATTTCATATATAAGACCGAACGAGTCGTTCTCGCGGCCAGTGGTCCGAAGCTTCTCGGGGTGAACACATCAGCCCTGAACCTCAACGCTGGCCGACTGCGAAGCTGATCACTCGCATTCGGACCAGAGCGTATGCGAGTCTCGCTCGATTTCCCCGTCGTGCAAATGAAGCGCTTCTGCACCTCGTATGGAAATTGCATAAGTGTTGCGCGAAAAACTTACGGCAGAACGTGTGCTGTTTCTGCCGTAAGTTACCAACACTCGAGACTCGGCGACTTGCAATGCAAGTTCACACTTGCATTCTCGTTGAGGCTATCCAGGCGCTGTAACGATGTGGAGGTATTTCCAAATTTCCTCGTACCGTAGTAGCGACTTTGACCACTATTTTGTGATTTCACTTTTTGACTAATGATCAATCCTTGGTATTATAAGAAAAACCTTTTCAATGCATTTTCTTAGAGGAAACGCCTAACTAAAATGCTGGTGTTCTAAAGATCATTTAAGCTTTTATCGAAGTAATTTATAAATGCAATTTTATTGAAAACAGCAAAAGAAAAGATCGATAACGTCATAAATCAATACTCTCTGTACAAAACACTAGCGTTCAGCCGGAAGCGCGTGCCTCCATTTCCTCGGGAGCTTTGGACTCCTCCTCGCTGTCCTCCTCTCCTTGGCTCGCGATATTTTCCTTCCTCCTTTGATACGTTAATTTGTGTTCTTTTAAAATCCTAAAAGTCGTTTGGTAACCAATACCTTTCCTGAGAATGGAGAATTTTCCCGCGATCGTTAAGTCGACGACGGTCGAACCACGTCTCCACGAATCCATCATTTTACTCAGACCCATCTTCTCGTAGAATATACCTTCCAGCTCCGGCCAGAGACTCTGGAACTCTTCGGGATGCAAGGAACTCGGCTTGTTGCTCTCGTTAGCACTGGTCAAGGCGATGGGCTGGTTTAGCATTCTCACAATGCTGCGGACAAAATCTTTTTTTGGAATTCTGATTCCCACGTTTTCCACGCCTGGATTCAGGTGTGGGTTCAATGCACTCTTGCGCTTTAATACAAGCGTTGTCGGCCCGGGTAAGAGGGATCGCATCAGTCCGGCAGGTAGGTCTTCCACATGGGCCCAATTTTCGATGTCATCGACATCCCATAGACTGTGAACAGTATAATTAGTGTTATTCGTTGGTTCCTACGAAGACTAGCATAACTCAAAAAAAAGGCTTATTTTAATTTGCCATTTTTAGAGCACCAAAGTAAAATAAATTCGTCCAGGACCTGATAAACGAGATAAAATCATACATTTTTTTAATTTATCAGGTGTTGGACAAATTAATTTTACTCTGGTACTTTAAAAATGGCAAATTAAAAAAGGTCTTTTTTGACTTGAACATATTAACACTGTCAGTGTATTTGTATAAGATGGGCTTTACCAGATGGCAAGAGGTTTACTCTCGTCCCTTTTCTTGATTTCGTAGAGCCTTGCTATGGATGCATCGTTTTGAGCTAGACCGGCTAATCCATAGATGGTATCCGTAGGCAAAGCTATAATTTTTCCACTTCTTAGCAGTTCAGCTGCTACTGCAGCACTGCGGTAACCTCCGCAGTACCACTGCTTGTTTTCTGGCAGAAACTTTATAGTCTCTTTGGCTTTGTTGAGATGGGCCTTGACTGGCCCTATTGTTTCTGGACTCATTCTTTTATTTCTTAAAAAAGCAAGCAATCTCATGACTGGATAGCTTCTGCTTCTGTAAATAGAATATTATATTATTATACTAACTGTCATAAAAGAATTTTAATTATTATAAAATAATAATAACAACAATTGAATGAGTATTCTTACTTTATTGTACGAAATACAAAATCCTAGGTTTATTCTCGCCAGTTGTGTCCACATTGAGCATTGCAGCACTTGTAAAAAGTTGTCATAGGCTCATCGGCTGAACGAGTTTGTATTTGCATAAAGTATGCTCTCATATTAGAACATTTGGGGCAGCGCTCCTCTGTGGAATCTACGTTTTCCCAAGCAGCTGAGCCACCAAGCACATCATCAACTTCTTTGAGTTTGGGATAAGTTCGACTGCTCACTCGACGATTTATATTACATATGTAAGGACACGTGTTGCATGCAAAGCGCATAGACACAGTACCTTCTTCTACATGCAACACATTACCACACGTTGGACAAAAGACGAGCATCTCTTTTAGTTATAAACATTGACAAGCAGAATCTCTGAGATGCAGAATCTGACAAGCAGACTGAGGATTTTTGTGCCTGAAAAGAAATGTTGAAATTCTAATATAAAATAAAGTAAAATTAAACAAAAATATTCTGAAAACGAGGTTAACTTTTAGCACCTACAAAGTTCCTAAATAATATGATAGCGATATGATAGCTTACGTACCTGATAAAAATACGTTCTTCTAATTTAATAGTTAATATCCAATTTGTAAAAATCACGAAAATATCATAATTACTTCGATAATTATAAACTGAAACCTCACGTCAAAAAACCATGTGTTTCATCACTGATCATGCTAATAACACTGCCAGAGTGCCAGTAGGGGTAGGCGGGTAGGGGCAATAGGTCAGTACCAACTTAAATTGCAAAGAAACAACCTCGTAGGTACGTCCCGACATCTATCGGTGGAGTACCTACAACCTTACAAGTATCTAATTTAAATCTAATTGAAATTATATTTTCTTTGATGTATTTTATCACAAAATTATTAACTTTATATAAGTAATCGTAAACATACATTATTTATTATAAAATTATTGTAAAAGTGGAACAATACAGCATCAAAAAGCTGGCAATATTTTCGATGCGCATGCGCGTAAAGCGAACGGGGGTCAGTGCTACAAACTTAGCGAATCTTCAGAAAATTGGAGTGTTTGTTGTGCTGAATAATATAGTCGCAAATGGCATACAAGCCGCACGGTGCTGCACAGCTGCAGTGCTTGCGTTTGGCTTGGCTTTGACGCTTGGTTGAAGGTTAGCTCTCGAGGAAAATCTGTATTAGGAGGAAATTAAGAATTATTATTTATTAAGTTTTCACGTAAGTTATCAGAAAAGTTGTAAACTTTCGGATGATGGATATAGAATATTATTTATAATTTACTTGCTCTGATAATTATGATTGGAAAAATTGTTAATTTCAGTAATGTCACAAGAAATGTCTGGTGTTCAAAATAGTGGAATAAATTCAGATGTGAATTCTACATTGGGGAACCTGCCGTCAGTAGGTCCTACAAGTCAAAACTCTGTAAATATTGCTCCACAAACCAACGTAACGACAATGCAAACTCAATCACAATTACAGACATCACAGTCGCAATTCACATCTCAGACTCCAAAGGCACAGTCTCAACCTTCATCTCAATCTAGTGTTCAAAACTCCACGTTGGATTACCCTCAGGTAAGGTTTTTAACTTACATTTAAAAAATTTAGAATTAATACAAACAAATGAACGTTACAGTTTCTAACGAAAACAAGGTTGCAAGATCTAGTCAAAGAAGTAGATCCAACAGAACAGCTTGATGAAGAAGTGGAGGAAATGTTACTGCAGCTAGCAGATGATTTTGTGGAAACAACGATCAATGCTGCATGTCTGTTAGCTAAACATCGTCATGCAAACACAGTTGAAGTAAAAGATGTTCAATTACATTTAGGTATTACATAATTTTCTAAATCATTTTATTGCCTTAATATCTATCAAAGAAAATTGATAATATGACAAATTTTATTTTCCAGAGAAAAATTGGAATATGTGGATACCTGGTTTTGGTACAGATGAAATTCGTCCATACAAGCGAGCTACTGTGACAGAAGCTCACAAGCAGAGATTAGCTTTGATTCGCAAGTCTATAAAGAAATATTAATGTTTAAGTTTAATGTATATAATAGTTAAGAACAATTTGTTTTTCATTATTTTTGAGTCAAAGAGTTATTATATCATTCAGTGATTTATCAAATCCTGCATTGTTTTTGATCATAAATACGGATAAAATGTTAATTATTCAAAGTAATTTTTAAATATAAACAACACTTGTATAAAAATAAAAAAAGTAAGTCATACATGTAATTTAAACTCTTTTCTAAATGAATTTATTTATGTTGTCCACACTTTGTAGACAACTTGTTTGATGAATATAAAATAATTACAATTTATTTTATAAAATAGAGATTATATATTATGTTCTATGAGAATAGTGTGATTGTTATAAACAATTAACTGTCAGAATTAAGTTAGTAGATTTTTGTCATAGTCTTCGACATTATACATAAGTATATTTTGACATTACATTGAACAAATTCAAAGTGCTGTACAATCAATTATTAGATTAAAATATACAAAGTTTGTTGTCATCCTGCAGGGTGTGTAATAAAGAATTTTCAGTCGAAATTTAAACAGCTTCAGTAATTGTAAATATATTCCACATATATTATTCTCTTGTTTCTTTTAGTCCTTAAATCAATGCTGTGTAATATATTATGGCACATCTCGCGTTCAGGCATTCATTTCAAATCAATTCGTTTGTAACATCGCTTTGATCGCTAATAAACTAGCAACAGTTATCATTAGGCGACAAAAACTAGTGTCAGTTTTAAAAAAAGATGATCTAATTTTTATTTATTACTCAGTCGATTCTTCTGACAGCATCGCTGTAAACTGCCAGTCCATGCAGGTACTCTGGATTGCCCTTTTCGTCGTACCTGGCTCCAACAATTCTGGTGGCGTTCTCGCCGCTCTTCTCGCTGAACCTCCAGATCTCCGTGTAGTTACCTATGTACATCCAGTCGCCCTCGACTCCTAGGAAACTCGGAGTCTTGACACCTTCGCGGACCTGCACAGCTCGTTCCTCGGAACCGTCGAGGTCTGCGCTACGGATAAGGCTGGAATCGATACTGGTCGACCAGTAGATTCGGGAACGCCGGAGGTCCAGCGCTAGGAAGTTGAACATCGCGTCGTAGAGCACCGAGAGTAGCCTCGCGCCTCGGCCGTTGGTTCCTAAACGCTCGAGGTTGTCGGTATTGCCGTTGTATTCCGAGTAGAAGAGGTACTCGTGCATTGGGTGTATTTGCAAGAAGAACGGACAGTCGATGTAGTGCTCTTTTTTGAAACTCGTGCTCAGGATGATCTTCTTGCTCGGATTGCTGGAGTTTTGTCGGACGCTAAACATGCCGATCGTGTGGTTGTAGGCGGCGGCCTGGGACTCCTAAGGTTCGGGTAAAGGTTTATATGGTATTAAAAAAGGAGATCAAATAGAATATTATTCTTGCAACAACCCACCTGAACGTAATAAATGGAGTTCTGTGCCCAGTCGAAAGCGAGATCGCGGATCTTGTGGTTCCCCACTCCGGCCACGCTGAATATTTTGGTCTGCTCGTCGTCCTTCATCAGGTTGATCCTGAAAATACTATGATCATCGCTCCAGTAAAAGTCTCCGGTGGCCATGTCATAGTCGAAGTGTATCAATGGCTTCTTCTCCAGACTGTCGACTCGACACCTCGTGGGAAGCAGTGCATCACTGAACGGTGCAGCTTCTTTGCTACCTAGGATTTTGGCCCTGACGTAACTACCCTGGACGTAGACCAGGAGATTACTGACTCGGCTGCAGTTGCGGCCGTTCTGGTCTAGTTGCCAGCCAACGCGACAGGCACAGTCGTGGCTGCCCCGCGAGGTCAGCAGACACAATTGCTGACAGCCACCGTTAGATGCGCCCCGGCAGGGATTGTCCTGAGCATGTCGGCGCTGCTGGTCCAGACCTGTACGGACCACAGCCGGTGATTCGAAGTTTAACCGATGAGACGTCAGGTTGGCGCAGCTCTTGCGGATTATCGCGCAGGACCAGAGCACGTTAGTACAAGGGCAGACGAAGTCGTCATCCGGAAGGTTGTTGCGCGTCCAGAACAGTTGGTTCTCGAAGATGGCCAAACTGCGCACGCTCATTGGAATTGGGGTCACCTGCTGACGGTTTCTACCGTCGTAGTCCGAGGATTCGATGGAGATCTTGTCGTTGGCCCAGTAGAGTCTCGTGGCCTTGCGGTCGATGCTCAGGGCTGAGATCTTTGGACTCTCTATTATGGGCCGTGATGAAGTGCCATCCATGTTTGCTCGGATAATCTGAAAAGTAAGTGATAGTCATGTTCCATCTTCTGTCTTTGATGATATTCAATGATAATCATCTCAAGTCGTTGTTTACCGACAAAGATCGTTGTACGACGAACAAAAGACCTTCCGCTGGATCCAGAGCCAGATCCACTGGTTGAACGAGATTCGACATAACCACACCATAACGGTCGCTATCCGTTGCATCGATGACATTCAGAGTACCAGACTCTCTGTCGATAAGGTAGATCTTCTCGGTCACGTAGTCCAGGGCCACGGCCTGAGGCTTCCACCTTCGACTGTGGTTGACGTTCGGAAAACCGTGATCGGTAAGAGATGCGATCTGCGAAATGTTGGTTTCGCTCCAAAAAACGCTTTTGTCGGCGTAGCTGTCAAGAGCGACGACCTTGTCGATTGTCTTCTGCAAGATCCTGTGTTTCCCACTGTCAACTTCGAAGATCCACAGGTTGTTGTCGGCGCTACTGCTCAGAACGAGTGAACGTAGTAGGTTGGGCTGTTGACTGTTCACTTTGTTCAGATTGACTGCAAAACGGATGTAAAAGTGTTGCTACAGTTTTGATGGGTTACATTGGGATTAATTTATTGCTGTTATACCTGAACTTGTAACGCTGATGGCTATGATGATGATACCGATTAAGAAAATTATCACCACCACACTCAGTATGACGAAGAAAGATTTGTTGAATTCAAAACCGAGAAACTTTCGATGCAAGTATGCTTTTGTCTCGTATGGATTGTGGTTCTCCTCGAAAGTGAATTGCTTTGTCGAACGTTCGTCGCCTTCCGACACCGAGTCATCTTCGAAAGAAAGAAAGTATAGGTAGTACAATATAGAAAAGTAAAAAAATAAAAGTTCCGGGCTTACCATTATGCGTCGCGATACTCATATCCTCACAGCTTGTGGTTTCGTTCGCCATCGACACGCGAAAAGAAAAGGGTAACCAGTACTCAGCGAATCAGTCAATTATCGAACTAATAATCATTAAAACGAATTTTCCCTCGTGTTATTAACTCGTCGACATGTCGCTTTACCTACTCGACACTGATGATCGCGATGCGCAGTATATAATGACAGTGTGACTTTATGGGATTCGTATATCAGAGTTTCTCGCACTCGTTGCCAGGAAATTATAACAAGTATCGTGGAACGGTATCAGACTACCGATTAAACTCTGCTGCAGTCGGTGATGATTCCGGCGTTGTAGTGTATATATAGGTATACGTATGTAAGTGTGCGTGTATGTGATGACATGCGTGACATGATACGGTGTCCTCTGATGATGAACTTGTCAAGTCCTTGCGCGCATTATACTTTGGCGCAGTTTGTAAAAAATGCATGATCGTTTCAACGAATTCTTTTTTATTAAGGTCTATTAATATACACAATAAATAGGGTCTATATACTTTAAAAAAACGCTAATACACTTCTTCAATTCACTGCCAGTACCATTTGAGACTAGTCAGATCCGGGTCTTCTATTTGGTTTTTGCTCAAGAAATATGAATGCATTCTGCGGACGTAAATTTTCCTATTGCCAAGCTCCTGTATATTTCTGTAATTGTCGGCCAGTACGGTTTTTCCATTCGACAGCAATCTAAATTTACTCATCTGAAAATTTGCCTTGAATTAAAATTTGTTTGCAAGGCGACCTTGCGTAGACTCCCTTACGAGAAAAGAATCTGCAGAGATCTCTGCAAGGAATTTGGACCCTCTGCAGATGAGACTTTTTTTCGTAAAGACAGTATAATCATGTGAAGAAATCACATCATAAATCATATGATTTTTTGCATTGATTAATCACATGCTGTTTGTCATAACATAAATGATTTGAAGCACCTGTTTAAAGGATATGGGTACGGAGGAGGCGAAGACGATCCAAGTGACGACCTCGTTACAAGGCGGTGTGGTAAGTGAGCCTCTGTACGTATAGTAGGTCTGGAGATAATCGTCGGGCAGAATCGTCGCCAAAATAAGAGACTCGTTCAGTTCGGTCTCGCTGTTGGCCCACTTGATTTCCGGCAAATGGTTTATCAACGGCCTCAGCAGGTTGTTGTCCTCCTCTTCCAGCTGATGCGTATATTTGGTGATAACGATAATGAATATTAAAGTTTGCGTGTACTTTCAACAGAGTTTTCTCTTACTTACGTGGAAAAATACTCCCAAGACAGCTAGACCGTCCTCGTGCTTAAGTGCGTTTTCCAAGTTCGGGTATTTCATGTTCCGGTGGATCAGATGCATTTCCATAGGATATCTAAGGACAAAGAGCAACGCGATTCATTTGAGCTGCTGCAGTCGAATTCAACGATGTGTACCATTGTTTTATACCGAGTTCCATGCAAAACGTGCTCGGAGCCCCTACTATTTTTGAGTCCCCAGTGAAAGTGAAAGCTCTCGAGCTCGTATTCCTCGTTTTCATTCAACAGGGCACCGAAAATGTACGGAAATCGTTTGTGTGACAATTCATGCTTCACCCTCACAGAGACTGAAATACACAATTATTCAATGATGATTTTATAGTAAAACTTGTGATAAAGTCTATAAAGAGATGAGCTACCGGTGTGTCCGTTATTTTTGAAGACGATCGGAAGAGCCAGATAGTCATGGTAACCGATCATCTCCAAGGCGGGTAGAGGCAAGGTTATCGATCGGCTTGCCGCTATGATGACCGGTGACTGCCAGAAACCGTCGCACTGCGGATACTCTTTCACCCAGTGGTGCTGACCTGTGAGACGTTAACGATTTCATTTTTAATGTCGCGTGACAAGTATGTTAGTAAACAATGATAATTCTTTGATCGACTTCCTATAAGGCTTATATAGAGTTGACATTTCAATTCGATCAGATGACCTTGGTCATAAAAATATTTATCAAATTAAACTGTAGTGTTTTATTTACAATGACTATAGTTAAAGAAATTGTTGATTTACTTTGATCGATCGAGTATATCTGTACGATTGAATTTGTAAATATTTCAATGTTCATTCGTGAATGTTCATTCGTACATATCACACCTTTCTGCAGTGGTTAAAACTTAAGGTTAAGTGTAAACCTACTTTTAGAGTATAATACGTACCTGCCGGAGAGTAATCAAAATTAAATCCGGCAGATCTATCTGAAACATTAAAAATCAAAAAACCAGTTTAAAAACTTTCGGAAATCACGATAAGATACGCACTCTGTATACCAAAGGGCATACCTGCTATAATGCTACTCCAAATTGCAATAGCTAAAATATTCCTTAGCATCCTTATTAACCACAGACTAAATGTTCACCATTTGTACAACACATTAGGAAAATACAACGGATGACAATGACCGAAAAGCTTACTTTATTAAATCCGCGATTGGGATCACCGCGCGATCGGTGAGTCTAATACGTCTCACTCGCGAAAACTGCGCGCAGTGCATAACTCGAGGATTAATAGCCATCGATAATGTCGAGCGTCGCGCTGCTGTTCTATAGTACTGCAGGTGTAATGAGCGTGAATTTCGAGTTGATGATGAATCGCGTGACTCGCATTCGCGAAACGGTTCATCATGTTATTTTCACTCTGGTCCCAACGAGGCGGCGAATAGTTATTGTTTGTGATCATCAGTGGTGACCTTTGATTGCCATGCAGGGACAATGTTGAGGATTGATATGATGGTGTGGAGTCGACGAATTCTTTTTGTGCACTAAGCACTTTTATTCTTCAAAAAATTACTGTTACTTATGAGACTGGCTTATTAAGTGGAATAATAACAAAAATAAGCATTCTGTTTAAAATAAGAGTTTATTGAATAAGATGTATTTCATAAGTATCGATCATTGCGATCTCGTCAAAAATAGAGCGTATGGTCTTAATTAGTATACAGGGAAATTATTTGCCAACGGCGCAACGTCCCTTGTTGGCCTTGAGGAAGTTCTTGGCGCAGCTTATGGCAGCACCAGGGTTCTTCCAATGACCCTTGCATTGGGAGGCGGCCTCTCCCAGGCAGCTGGCGGCGGCACCGGTGAACAGGGAGCCGATGATCTTGGCGACGATCTTCGCGGCCTGAACAGATCATTTTTTTTACGTTATTATCAATTATAAATGTTCCACTACTTGGCAATAATCAAGAATTTTCGAATGCACCATATAGTTC